>NWSH02000305.1:3834397-3858504 GCA_002382865.2 Heliothis virescens
CAAGTGATGACAGCTGTGTTACATTGGTGGAACCAAATGACAGCACATACGTAGCTAGTGAAGAAGACACGTCATGTTCATCCAACTTTGAAGAGTGTGCGAGCGACATAGAAGAAGTGAACAGTCTAGACCTTGAGGTTAGTAACAGTAACCTAGGGAAGCGTGTGATAAGACCACCACAGAGGTATGGTTTCAGTAATGTGTGCATGGTTGACTGTGAAGATGTAGCTGAGGAGTGCCTTACCTATGAGGATGTAATGGGTAGCACTGAACGAGAAGAATGGAGCAAAGCCATAGAGGAGGAGATGAAATCGTTCCATGATAATGATGCATGGGAGTTGGTGGACAAACCCAGTGGTGTGCGTATCGTTCAGTGTAAGTGGGTATTCAAAAAGAAGTTAAATAGTGATAATAGTGTAAGATACAGGGCCAGATTGGTCGCTAAAGGTTTTAGCCAAAAGAAAGGTATTGACTATAAAGAGACCTTTTCGCCGGTTCTAAGATACTCTACCCTGAAAATGTTATTCGCTGTTAGTGTTAACTTAGACTTAAATATTGTTCATTTAGATGTGAAAACTGCATTTCTAAATGGTGAACTCAAAGAAACTGTGTACATGCAATTACCTAATAATTTGAGAAATAAAGATAACATGTTAAAAGTACTGAGATTGAAAAAGGCAATATATGGCTTAAAGCAGTCAGCCAGAGCCTGGTATAAAAAGGTGGATAATTGTTTACTACAGTTAGGATACAGAAAATCAATGTATGAACCTTGTTTGTTTGTAAAAATAACTGAAAATGTCAAAACTTACATTGCTCTATTTGTTGATGACTTTTTTATATTCTCTTCATGTAACAAGGAAATAGATTACCTGAAAGCACAGTTGAGTGCTAGATTTCAGTTAAAAGACTTAGGTATTCTAAAGCAATGTTTAGGAATGGATGTAACCATAGAAAAGGGTAAAATATGCATACATCAAAAGAAATTTATTGAGAAATTGTTATGTAAGTTTAATATGCAATACTGTAATGGTGTCCAAACTCCAATGGAGGTGAATTTAAAATTAGAAAAGGATGAAAATAAAAATGTTACCAATTTACCTTACCAACAATTGATAGGTAGCCTAATGTATATTTCTGTACTAACAAGACCAGATATATCGTTTACTGTAAGTTTCCTCAGTCAATACAATAACTGTTACTCAGAAATCCATTGGAAACATGCTAAGAGAGTCTTAAAATATCTTTATGAAACTAAAACATATGGTTTAATGTATGTTAAGAATAATTGTGACTTAATTGGCTTTGTGGATGCAGACTGGGGATCCAACATGATAGATAGGAGATCATTTACTGGATATTGTTTTTTATACTCTGGTTGTGTAATATCACATGAATGTAGAAAACAGCAGACAGTTGCCCTCTCAAGCACAGAGGCCGAGTACATGGCCATTTGTGAGGCTAGCAAAGAGGCAATTTTCCTTAAGAATCTTCTTTCAGAATTAATTATTTCGAATAATAATCCAATAGTATTGTATAACGACAGTCAAAGTGCTCAAAATTTAGCTGATAACAATATGTATCACAGACGTAGCAAACATATTGATATAAGGTTTCACTTCATTAGAGAAATAGTTGAAAAGAAGATTATTAAATTGAATTATTTAAATACATCCCAAATGCCAGCTGATCTCTTAACTAAAAGCCTAGGAAAGGAAAAGCATTACAGTTGTTTAAACAAAATGGGTATTGTGAACCTAGAATAAGTTTTTAATTCCTTTTTAAACAGTAAGTGATTTGTTTATTTTAATAAGTGGTGGTGTTGTTTATGGTATTAAAATAACTACACTAGTAACGCCATGTTGAATATAAATAAAGTAGTCTATGGTCTGACGCCACACAAGTTGTTTTATTAACGTTAATGTCGGTCCTGCTTGTGATCTCTCTCCGGTCGTGTCGGATTGCCGTCCCATCGCGCTATGAGAGTGAGGGAATAGGGAGTGCACCTGTGTCTGCGCAAATGCTTGTGCACTATAATATGTCCTGCGCAGCTGGCTGATCTCCTTATATGAGAACAGCCGCCGTGGCCGATAATCGGCTAGGACGCCATTATATTAAAGAGGAAATATTTTTTTGTTTGTCCTAAAAGCTTCTAAACACAGAAACGATTTGAAAAATCATGATGCTATTGAAATAAAGAGGAAACATTATTTATTTTTACTGTAAAGGCTCCGAAACTACTGAACCGATTTGAAAAATTCTTTCACTATTCCCTGGGGATATAGGCTATATTTTATTCGGGTGTGAGAAGTAGGCAGATTTCAAGGGACACGGATGAAACCGCGGGAAACAAGTTGTCCTAACCAATATTATAAATGTGTTTAAACGCTTAAATGGTTTTAATGAAAAATGGTACACAAATAGTCTTGAGTCCGATAAAGGATGTAGGCTACTTTTTATCCATACAGATACAAAAAACTGATTTTGACAACTAACATAATTGGTTCATCCGTTTTAGAGCTAAGGGCTGTCTCAAACAGACACATATTTTTTGCATTCTGTACAAACGCCAGCACATCAAGTTACCTCAATCTGTCAACCCGAATCTGTCAAACGTTACCAATCTTGTGACAAGGTTGAAAATCTATTGAAGAAATTTGTCAGATTGAGGTTCTGGCTATACCATAGGTGGTACATACCTCATGTTCCTTGAGCCTCTCGCCAATGATGGCGAGGCTCTCACCCAGGAGTCGCAGGTGCGCCGCCACCTCCACCGCGCCGCACCCGGTCACACGGTACATGCCCGTGCTTGATGTTGTGGATACCGGCTAGAAGAGGAAAATATATAATATTTAGTTGTGTTATAAATGGGAATGTAACGTAATACGTAAGTATCCGAAACTGCTGAGTCGTATTAAATTTTCTTCACGAGCAAACTGCCTTCTTCCTTTCAATTGGCACGGATTTTTATGAAATTTGGCAGTAATATAGCTTATATATCAGAATAACATAATGGCTACTTTATATCCTATTAATATTCTGGAAACTCGGTAAGCGGCTGAAACCGCTAGCAGAAGCCCTTATTAGGTGAATAAAACCTGCAATTCACTCAATAAGAAAAAGATTATTGGCCAGTTTCACATAGAAATGTTTTTAATTTTAACTGTTTTTCTATGACATGGTCTCTCAGATAGCTATCTAGAACATTATCTGGAACATGTAAAATTAAGATATACAGGTTCTCACCACTACAGCCTGTGAGGGCGGCGTGACGGGAGCCGGCGGAGCGCGCGCGGCTCCGCGCGGACGGCCCGGACCCGCGGACGACAGCGGACGACCTGTGTAAATTGAATACAGTTAGTAGGGAAGACGACAGGGTAAAAAATATGCAAATCCATTTAGTCCATAATTTAGATTATCGCAAAATACACTGCGTTACAAATTAAAACAAAAATTAAGTACCCTCTTTGAAATGTCATGTTTTCCTATTGGTTTATATCGTTTAGTAAGAATGCATACATATTTTTTTTCTATCACGTATCATTTTTTTTGTGAGGATGTGGAAAATTATACTCAAAATTTAAAGAATCAAACATAATGTAGAGAAATTTTATAGAATGTACCAGATTTTTTTTACGTTAATCGAGTTTATTTTTAACATTTTGGTATAAAAAATACAGAAAAAATCAGTTTATAAAATTTAAGCCCCGAATACTTTTAAATTTTGACTCTGTCGTTTGTGTTTTAAAGGATTTTCTCGTTTTAGATACCAACAGTAATCGCCTAGCATAGTTCTGTCTCAACGGCCTTAAAATCGTTCTTCAATGTTTTTCAGTGGCTTGGCTGTCCCACAAACAAAGAAAACAACAGTATTTAGTAAATCCACCCTATGGTCTGAGTAAAATAGATATAACTTTCAGATTAGCGCATACTTTCCACTTCAAATCTTTGTATTTGATAAAATACATAAAAAAACTGTGGTATCCATGGTTTATCTCGATAAATAGCACGTCCAAAATAAAGTAAATATGCACTTTTCACTTTTTCGGTAACATTTTTGCTTGTGATTTCACAATATACTATCCACAAACGTAACAAAACTTATTTGGTGCATTTTTGCAGTTACGACGGCCACTTAGATCAGTATTCATATTGAATTTTCAAATTAATACGTTTAGAGCTATCGACGCTATCAAATAGAACCGATTTATAACTAAAACAAACCAATAAAAAAGTATAATGCATCGAAAACGTCAACGGTTTCTTATACGCCTAAAAGAGGATGGTTAATATAATGATTGGCATGTACCTCGAAAACTTGACGTGATGGATACCACATGTGTTTGGAATATTTTATCTATGACTCATTACCTATTTATTCCAGCTATCAGTTTAACGGGTACCAAAATCGTGTAACGCAGTGATATTGGACACGTATTTTTTGTTTTTAAAAATCTATGAATAATACCAAAGATTGAGTATTAAAGTTCAGGAGTGGGGCTCCTGACGTCACGCCTATGCAAAAATCGTACGTAGGCGTGACGTCACGCGCAATTTCAACGGTCTATAGCTTCGTAATTATTCGTTTAGGTGAAAAACTAAAAAATACATATGCAAAATTTTTTTATCATCTAAAAGACGGCTGTTATACTGCTGAAAATCAACACTACTACTTCATCTGCCTAGCCTTTTCCCAACTATGTTGGGTTCGGCTTCCAGTCTAACAGGATGCAACTGAGTACCAGTGTTTTACATGGAGCGACTGCCTGTCTGACATCCACAACCCAGTTAACCGGGCAACCTGGTACCCACTAGTGAGATTGACTGTGTCGACAGCCAGAGATGGTCAAATGACAGCCAGGCCCAACCAGTTTGTCGTGCCTTCCGAAACACGGAAGAACTCGGTAGTACACCCACGACAATGATCAGATATTTATTTCTAAATAAGGTCGGTAGGGGCAAGACCGAACGGTTTTTCGATGAGATGAGCAGTGTTGTGTTTGAAGACGTGTAGAACCGTACATATAAGCGTATTCTAAAANTAGCTTCGGACTACCCGTAACGACTGCCAAAGATGGTCAAATGACAGCCGGGACCCACCAATTTAATGTGCCTTCCGTTATGACAACATGGTCACCCATCCACGGACCGACCGCGTCAAATGTTGCTTAACCCTATGATCGATCCATCCGCGCTGTTTTGACGTAGTGTGAATAATATTTAGTTTTATAATACAAAAAGTAACTCACTTGGATTAGAAATGATAATCTTGTTAGTCGGCTGGTTGCTTTGTTCCTTCTGCATGGCAAACCGCTTAGCTTTGCGCTTCCATAGATAACGCTCGTTGTAGTTTACCTGTCAATATAATCTATACATATAATAAAACAGTAAAAAAATGGTGTCTGTACATCAAATATTTTTACAAAACAAAACATGTAGGGTAAATAAGAAATGAAAAAAGAGTAACAACTCGAAAAAAATGTTTTGTCTGTTTGCACACGCTAATCTCAGGATCCACTGGACGGATTTTGATGAAACTTGGCAGACATATAGCTTAAATATAAGAATAACATATAGGCTACTTTTTATCCGGGCACGGGAAAAAGTTCCCTCGGGAAGCGGGCGAAGCCGCTGGCAGAAGCTAGTAGCTTATTATGAATGCGAAAGTGAGTTCGTTAATATACTTCTATGTGGTTGTGAAATCGCTGAACTGATTGAGATGGATTTTGAAATGGAGATAGGTAGGTAGGATACCCTAGAGACTAACAGCCAGTTTCGCAATTCCAAATAAAGTTATAGACAGTTATCTGACAGATAGCTACCTAGAACTTTAACTGAAACTTGCCGTTAGGCTGTACTTCATGTGGGTGCGGTTTCGCTCGTAAAATGTACCGTTATAAATCTATACTAATATTATAAAGCTGAAGAGTTTGTTTGCTTGAACGCGCTAATCTCAGCAACTATTGGTCCGATTTGAAAAATTATTTCAGTGTTAGATAGCCCATTTATTGAGGAAGGATATAGGCAAATTTTTATCCAAATGCGCGAAGTAGTTTTCAAAGGAGGCAGGTGGAACTGAGAATCTTATTCTTTAATATACACATACTAACTACCACCTATGGCTTCACCTTTCGAAGGAATTACTTAACTACTTACACTGACCTCTATTATACCACTGGACAGGCTGTTCCAAGCGTTTGACAGCAATTTTTTTGTATCGCATTGAAGCACCACTAGTGAGTTTCCAGCGAACTAATTTTGACGTTAATGCAAATAACTGCAAACTAGGTGTACCTACATTTTTTAATAACAATGATGTTTGACACTTTATGATGATTATGACGTGGCTGATATGGACCAATAAGGGGCCACTGTTTTAGTACCACAGAAACTCGCTACGTCCGACAGCGCCGAAATGGCGATTATCAAACAGGCCTAAAAAAACCTTGACAGCAGCCAGTCCAGTGGTATAATAGAGGTCAGTGACTACTTAACAATAAGAATATTTATTTGCATGAAGTATAGTTTATCACTCACATTAGACCACATCTCCCCCAGTCGTTTGGAGATAGCCGAGAAGTCCATATCGGGGTGCTTACGTAACAGCTCATTGCGTGCCTCCTTGGCCCACATCATGTACGCTGTGATACGGGTTTTCCCTATAAAACAATAAAAAATATTGTTATAGTTTTCGCTATACTTTCAGCCATCACAAAAGGACTACGCATCAATTTCTACCCAATTATTTACTTTTGAGCAATGTTGGAAAGCGCTCTGATTTTTTTAATATTTAATAAAACACTTTCGCTCTTGAGTTGGTGGGCATAGAATAAAAACGACATCAAGTTTTAAAAGTCGGCAAAGTAAGAGTCAACTCGCGCTCGAAGTGCTACATACCATAAAAAAATTATTTTATCGTAGTTTTCAGTATTTGTTGTTACAGTAGCAACAGAAATACATTGTATTTGCCGATATGTGGTTGAAGGAATTTTAATTATAGCATAATTGATATTGTTTAATAACATGATTGTTATTTATCATTTATCATCTATAATATAAAAATGAATCGCTAAATGTGTTGGTAAGCGCATAACTCAAGAACGGCTGGACCGATCGGGCTTATTTTGGTCTTAAAATGTTTGTACAGATCGAGGGAAGGTTTAAACGATGAGAAAATATGATTATGTATAAAAAAAAACAGGATCCGCGTACGAAGTCGCGGGCAAAAGCTAGTATTATATAATATTAAAAGTTTTATTAAGATTCTTAAAATTGAATATACAGACATGTGTTATGGGGAGTTTGTTTGCCCTACTTCTTCTTCCCAGCAAAAACACATAGGAAGTGGTGAAGGGTGGGCGTTTTTGCGGCTGTCTCATGTAATTGTGACATTCCGAAAGTGCTGTTTTCAGTCTATTTTGAAAAAATGCTTTTTGATTTTGATTGACCTGTAGCAATTTCAACTATTAAACTATTTTAGCCACTTTTTAAAATTATTTTTTTTATTATTTTATGACAGAAGAATGGACAGACAGACGGACAGTAAAGTCTTAGTAATATCTGTTTTACCACTTGATACTCCTACAAATGTTTAGTGTCTAAACAATTCTAAGTATGTTCAAATTACCTTTATCCTTCCTCTGAGCCTTAGCCCTCCCAATCACTCTCCCGTCCTTCACGATGAGCTTCTTCTTGCTGCTCTTCTCCATCATATATAAGGAGTTAGCCGGAGTCCGCGTGGAGCCCTCGTCTGACGCTGAACTGTCAGACTCCATGCTGCAATTTTGTGGTTCACCACTTAGAAGAAACGGGTTTTGTAAATATTTTGTGAAATAAGCATTGGTAGTTATTGAGCGTTAGAGTTTTTTTGTATGTTAATTGGATAGAAGATATTAAAGGCCACTTTCACAGGTTTCAGTTAAAGTTCTGGATAGTTATCTGACAGATAATTCCATAGAAAAGTAGTCAAAATTAAAAACAATTCTATGGCACTATCTGTCAGATAGCTCTATCTAGAGCTTTATTTGGAACCTCTGAAACTGGTCATTAGTGTAGTATTAGTTTTAATATAGACAATAGCTTCAAGTAACATTGTTAGGGGCTTACTCTAGGTGAAACCATCGCTAAGTAGGGTTGGAATAATTTTCTCTCATGACAGGAGATATTAATTAATATAAGACTTCAAGTAGAGATTCTATCACATAAGATTTGACCATTAATAGTATAGGACTACTACATAATAATTGAGGATATCGACTTTCAGAACATTAACTGCCTTTTACACTCAATTTATGAAAGCTAAAAGTATACACCAAAAATCGTACCTATCAGCATTTTCTCCAGGATTATCATAATAATCGGATTCACTGCCCGACGCAGTGCCTGCTTCCTCAACCTGACGCGAAGGCACGCTCTCCTGGGGCTGAAAATCCTGGACTTCTTCCTGCCTAAACCCAACGAAGGGTTTTACAGGAGTCTGACGACGAAACCGCGTCTCAATGTCATCAGGAGACTCAAAGTCCATTAATTTAGAACTTTTCTTTCTGACACGACCGCTGCGAGAAATTCCAGTGACTTCCAAATCTGAAATATTCGTCAAATTCAATATTTTTGGAGGGAATTTGTTACACCTTTATTAAGCACATAATTCTTCTACTGCTTTCTTTTAGTTAAGTATATTACCTTCCTGCATTTTGTTTCGTTATGTTAAACTGTGGTATGAATAAAACTTTAGATTATTTTACTTGATTTGCTATAGTTTTCAGTAAATAAATACGACGACAGAAAGAAACTTGCACGCAAAGTGACAGATTGATAATTTTTGAATTTGACATTAAGAACGCGAGGATATAGAAAGAATATCATTCAGCCTACGCGTCAATTCTTGAACAAGAGGCTTTTGAGAGCTTGACCTCTTTCAATTAATTCTAGTTTAGCTTTTTTTATCAGCATTTTATCATCCAACCGCTGGGCACAGCCCTCCTATCACACTGTGAAGGATTGAGCGATAATCACCACGCTTGCTCAATGTGGGTTGGTGATTTCAGATTTTTATAGTTTCAAAATTCCTTGGGATATTTTCCTCGCTTTTAATTCGCTGTCTAAGATATACTTAAATATGTACATACAAACTTAGAAAAGTTGCATTGATACTTGCCTGAACTGGAATCAAAACCACACATTCATACTTGAGAGGTTGGTGCTTTTCACGTTAGGGCCATAAAAATTATATTATTTTTGCGAATCTATTCACACAAATAAAATGAGCGTGGTTGCAAAGATAAAATTATACTTGGCAAACATCTTGTAAGTTACAAAACTGATGATTATTAAATTTTCCTATGAATTAAAAAGCTATGGGTAATAGAGCTGGACTCCAAGGATGGGTGACCATCTTTTTTACCTATCATAGATGTGCAAACGTCGACAAGAAAAGGCCGCGAGTGGAGCGACCGCGATTTCTTTTTACAGTTTTAGGTAAAGTCAAAAATGGTTAGCTACTAATCTTGTAATATTGAAGTTGCCGCCATCTGCCTTAATTGATTTGTGGAGTCATACAGCAAGGAGAAACATCGGCAGTATGTAATATGAACGCGAAGCGAGCGTGAATTTTTATCAGTACCAGGATTCATTATCATCTGCTTAGCTTTCTAATTGTTCGGGGTCGGCAATCTAAGCCAAGATGATTGGCCAAACTAGACTAAAAAACACTAGTTTTTCTTCGAGGCCCCCTTAGGCGCGAGGCCGTCGAAAAACACTAGTTTTTCTTCGAGGCCCCCTTAGGCGCGAGGCCGTCGGCAGTCGCCGCCACTAACACTGGTACTCAGCATTTGGCTAGACTGGCAGCTAACCCCAAAATAGTAGGGAAAAGGCTAGGCAGATGATGCTTAGAACTTTAATCAAATAAAACAAAAAACTATAACATCATGTTTATATTGAATAACACTGTCTTATTAAACGTACATACATATTGGAATATTCCGTTAGTCATGCAACGCAAGACTAAACTCTAAAAATGTTTGGTGAAAAACTTAAAACCAGTATTTTAATAAATATAGCGATCTCAAACATAGGCGTGAATTTTGCACAACCTCTCTGACGGTTAAAATGGAATAGGAACTATTTCAATTGTATTGCTAGTATAAAAAAAAAACAATTTTCAAGCATGGCAACATTAGGGTATCACGATATCTAAAATTTTTAACAGTCGACTGGCTAATTAAATTTAAGGCGACGCGCAGAAAAACATACAAAAAATAAATAAATACTAGCGAATCCCAAAATTCTGGGTTTTAAATAAACAATTACAATTTTAGGTTTAATCACCATTTTAAACCATAATTAATTAACAATTTCTATAACATTATCTTGAGATCGCAGACATATAATAATATAGACACTGACAACAAAAGCTGAAAAACAAAGAAAAGACAAAAAAAAGAAATATAAAAATCTAGTGGAGAAACTAAAATTCGGCAAGAAAATGTATCCCAAATAGATATTAATTTGTTGTACGATAGAAATAAGTCATTCAGAGTTGCAAAGTCTTATGATATTAATAATAATGACGTCCGATTGTCAGCCACGGCGGCTGTTCTCATATAAGGAGATCAGCCAGCTGCGCAGGACATATTATAGTGCACAAGCATTTGCGCAGACACAGGTGCACTCCCTATTCCCTCTCTCATAGCGCGATGGAACGGCAATCCGATACCACCGGTGAGAGATCAGGCTCAGGACCGACATTAACATGCTCTCCGATGCACGGGTGTATCAATCACCAACTTCAAGACTCCGGGCTGCATTGTGAAAGTTTTTACCTGCTGGCGGATCTTAGAATATGAAAGCAATAAGGCTTCTGAATATGAGATTTTCACAATATGTACCGAAGAATGAATTTACGCAAAAAATATACCATGACCAATAGTAGAAACTGCGTTCTTATATCAGAAATATACATAAGACCTATTTTTATAAATATCTTGCTATTCCGAATGACTTTGTAAGTACTATAAATAATGTTATTCCCATAAATTTTCTGCGTTAGACGTAGAATATTAAAAAAGGCAATCACATGAAATGTGAGGTTCCTGCGTTTTTTTCTGTATTCAATAGTATGGTAACAAACATTTTTAAGTGTGGCAATTTGGTTGATTTTCTACCGATATATGGCAACATTGGCTGCTGATTAAAATACACGCGTAATTTTGTTATTTAAATATTTTTTCGACATTTTACCTTAGTTAACATCAGATATGAGGCGTTATGTTATCAATCGCGATAATGTACCTCAAAGTAATTACTGATGTATTTTTAAACCCCGAAGTTCTTTAATACAGAAATTATTAAAAACTTTTACGTTTACAATATTAGTAGGACGACAGAAACAATAACTATGAATTTTGCCCCAAAACTACGCCTTTTTTTACAAAATTACAACATACTATCTGTGTTATTTTTTATGCGTGGCGGCTATTTTATCAGCAGGACAAAGGTGGCGACACAATAGCTTTGACAAGGCCAGCAATTATGTAAGTTCAAAAAGGTGCATGACCTTAAAAAGTCATTGACATATTATAGCCATATAATTTTCGTAACTGTATGAAATATTTTTAAGTTTTGGGAGATAATCACAAAAATTGAATCTTTTATTGATACCTAACAATACTTTAACGGATCGGACATGGTTTTCATAACATATTTTTAGTACCGACCGCAGGTCAACCTACCTTAATCTGTCAAATTTTACCAATCGAACATTAACCTTCCACTATTGTGATAAGGTTGAAAACCTATTGAAGAAATTTGACAGATTGAGGTAGGTTGATGTGCTGGCATCTGTACATAAATCTACCAAATGCCACATATAAAATATTAGTTGTCAGCTAAATAATATTGTATCAAAAATATCCCTGTTATTGTATAGCTGTGCACTTAATATATCGTACATTTTTATATCTGTAGGTATATTAAATATTTTCGTTAAAACATAACATTATTCAATGAACTAGTACCGACTAGAATTTTTCTAAATGCCGTCAAAAATTAACTCAAAAACATCATGAAATACACTATACATAAACATTACCAATTTTATTCTTTATAAAATTAATTTTAATAACAAAAATATTTATTTTTTTGACAATTACAATCAAATCAGCATTTTACTTTGTTTATTTTAACTTTTTACGAATTAAATCAATAATTTGTACAGAATAATAAAAATTTTGCAAGATAATTTAAAATGTGACTTCAGTATAACACTTCTAGTCATCTTCTATAGATGTAAAAATCAAAGTCCTGACTCATTCACTGACTCATCAACGCAGGGCCCAAACCCGTGAACCTATAAAGCTGAAATTTTGCGCAGAGGTTCATCTTAAGACTCACGCGAGATAAGAAAGGATTTCCCGAAATTGCCACGGGAACTCCCGTTCACTTAAAAACTTAAAAACTTCGTTTTTTCCCAAAAACGAAGTTTTTAAGTTTTAAGGCAGCTGGCAGAAGCTAGTATGGTATAGTTAGCACCAAACTTTTTGTCGCCCCGAAACATTGCGCGGGTCGCTATAGACACAAATTTTAAGTAACAGCGACTGGAGTGTTCATAATTTAGTTACGGACCGACATTAAGTTCCGCGAACTATATTATCAGTAAAAAAAAAATGAAAAAATCACCGCCTATTTTTTCTGATCATCGAATCACGCTTTAACGGCTAGACCGATTCCAACGATTATTTTTTGGTTTATTCCTTGTAATAAATAATGATCATATGTGTAAAAAAACGAGTAAAACCGCGGCGAGTAACTAGTATTACAATAAAAAAAAACGCAGGAACCTTTACACCACAACTTGAAGGCAAAATCAACTGACCCTACCGATTATGTTGCCAAAAATGATGGCCATGGCCATTATAACGCCTATTCCCGTCAAAATCTGATTAGGTTCTAAAAGGACTTTGTTTTTATCTAGATCCTTGATCTGGTCGACTTCTTCCAGGTCTTGGTGGACCGCAGATAAGGCTTTTGTGATTTCTGCGTCAGACTTTATGCTGGATTGCGAGGCGTTTACGATAGCTCGCGTTAAGTCACGCAATTGAGAGTCTACTGTCCTTTCTCGGCGGTGGATATGCTCTGTAAAATATTAAAATACATATTATAATGAGAGTGTTCATTTTTTAAGGGAAACATTGGACTCAAACAGTTGTAATAATGTTAATAAACAAATATATCGTTACCTATTAAATGTTCCTGTTTTTCGACTAGATTTTCAATGTTCTGCTGCATTATTTTTAAGTTATTCGCAAGATTGTCCTGTGAAAATAAAACAATTATTTTTTTACATATTTTCGTTTTGAAAGAGTAGTTTATTCCTGGCTAAGTCGGTCGTTGTACTTGCCGCGGACAATTTCTGGATGGGTGACCATTTCATTGCGATACTGTCATGTCTCAGAAAGATCAATCATCAAAAGTCACAGTCTGACATCTTCAGTAAGAATCCAGAAATCAATGTCTGACATTTTCATTTAGAAGCCAGAAATTCTGACTTCTTCAGACATAAAAATTCCGTAATTCTGACTTCTTCAGACATAAAAATTCAGAAAGTCTGACTTCTTCAGACATAAAAATTCAGAAAGTCTGACATTTTCTGTCCGAAGCCAGAAAGTCCGACATCTTCAGATACCTGATAGGCGAACTCGGCCTGCATGGCCTGCTTGATGTCTGCGGTGGCGGCGTTGCCCCCCCCAGCGATGCTGTACAGCACACTGGCGCTGCGGGCCATTTGCTGCTCCATCATCTCACGGAACTCCGACATCTTGAGGTGGTTGTTGATTGAGGAGCCGGCTATGCCGAGGACTGTGCCTAAGAGAGGAAGACCAGGTCGTCTTTACTATAAAGCTGAAGAGTTTGTTTGGTTGAACGCGCTAATCTCAGGAACTACTGGTCCGATTTGAAAAATTCTTTCAGTGTTAAATAGCCCATTTATTGAGGAAGGCTGTAGGCTACTTTTTATCTGGTTGCGTTGAGCAATTCCCACGGGGAGCGGGTAAAACCGCTGACGGAAGCTAGCTTATTAATATCGAGCAATCGGGAACCTGGGTGACATCCTAACTTAATATTACAAATGGAAAATTACTGTCTGTCTGTCTACACGTCAGGCAAATAAAAACTCACCCAATATAGAAGCGACAATGTACCAATACTTGTTCCTCTCAGCATGGGCCCTCTCCCTCTCGTGGCCAAGCTTGACTGCTGCCGACATGGTGGCAAAGAGTTCCCTTTCCTCCCGCTCCGCATCTCCGAAGAGGGCCCGGAGTGCCCGCTCTTGTACTATTAGCTGTAATGTTACATGGAGTTAGCAACAGGGATGACGGCAGGGTAAAAAATAAACAAATCCATTTCGTCCGTAATTTAGATTATCGCAAAATATTGGACACGTATTTTTTGTTTTTAAAAATCTATGATACCAAAGATAATGAGTATTAAAGTTCAGGAGTGGGGGGTCCTGACGTCGCGCCTTTTAAGATTTTTACGTAGGCGTGACGTCACGCGCAATTTCAACAGTCTATACCTTCGTAATTATTTGTTAAGATGAAAAACTAAAAAATACGTATGAAATATTTTTTTTAAATTAGTTAGCCTATTAGAGGAAAGATTTTGTTTTGTGCTGGCTCCTGCTAGCGGTTCTACCGGTATCACGTGGAAACTATGACGCGTGCGTGGATAAAATGAAGCCTTAGCGTTGCTTAATAAATGGGCTATGTAAAACTGAAATGTTTCTTCAGTAGTGCCTGAGATTGGTGTGTTTAAATGTTGGACTTTCATATAAACTACCAGCCCAATATATCTCATTAATGTCTAGCTCCCACAAGGAACCCATTGCCACAAGTAAGAAGGTTGTAATAGTTTCTGAGATTTTGTTACAAAAAATTAGTGGTTTTTGCTTTTCTATATTTAGATTTATAACATAACATCACAGCTATTTCCTGCGGTTTCACATACAATATAGCCTGTTATGACATAGTGCAGTTACCCATTAGTAAAAGAATTCTCAAATCAGTTCAGTACTCTCACAGCTTATAGACTACAAACAAACATACTTTCTTCCTGTTTATAATATTACTATAGCTATAAAGATGAATGATACCTTATGCTCCTCAGTACACAAATGTAAGTACTTGTCGTCCCCCTTCATGGTGTTTTGCATTTCTGCGTGCAGCTCTTTGAGTCTCATCTCGACGTCTGTGACCTGACGGCCGAGCTCTCGTCTCCTGTCCTGTGCTGCCATGAATCTTTCCTGAAAGGTTATGGAAATTAAATAAAGGTAAAAAAAATACTATTATACTTCATATTAGTATTTTTTAGGGTTCTGTACCCAAAGGGTAAAACGGGACCCTATTAGTAAGACTTCATTATCTGTTTGTCTGTCTCCACGCTGTATCTCATTAACCATGATAGCTAGAAAGCTGAAATTTTCACAAATGATGTATTTCCATTGCTGCTATAACAACAAATACTAAAAATTAAAAAATATATATATTAAGGGGGGTCCCCATACAATAAACGTGTGAAAACGCAAATTGTAACTTTGTTATTCATACATTTGTTTATCATACATTTATTTTGTGCTGCCGAAATATTTTGGCTATTTGTAGATAATAGATATGTTCATTTTTCATATATACTGGTACGGAACCCTTCATGCGCGAGTCTAACTCGCACTTGGCCGGGTTTTTTTTATTACATATTGTCATGGGTGCATATCCATTGCTGAATGCAGGTTTCCAAAATACTTTTTAATGGTTTATCTATACTAATATTATAAAGAGGAAAACTTTGTTTGTTTGGTTGTAATGAATAGGCTCAAAAACTACTGGACCGATTTTAAAAATTCTTTCACCATTCGAAAGCTACATTATCCACGAGTGACATAGGCTATATTTTATCCGGGTACGGGCAGTAATTCCCACGGGATGCGAGTGAAACCGCGGGAAAACGGCTAGTTGGTGATAATTTGATATACAATGTAATATACAAGTTTGAATAGTGCTCAAAACTTATTCTATCATGTATGTTATAAGTGAAAGGCCCATTTCAATTGTTTCAGATAATGTTCTAGACAGCTGTCTGACAAAATGAAAAATATTTTTATGGCAGACAATGCCATACAAATGAAGAGCTCATGGCTAAGTCGAAGCCATGCGGATCGATCGATCATAAGGTTAAGCAACTCTTGGCGCGGTCGGTCCGTGGATGGGTGACCATCTTGTGAGTTCTTCCGTGTTTTCAGAGGCACCATAAATTGGTGGGTCCTGGCTGTCATTTGAACATCTTTAACAGTCGTTACGGGTAGTCAGCAGAATCCTGAAAGTCTGATACCAATCTTACTAAGGAGCATCGGGTTGCCCGGGTAACTGGGTTGTGGAGGTCAGATAGGCAGTCGCTCCATGTAAAACGCTGGTTCTCAGCTGCGTACGGTTAGACTGGAAGCCGACCCCAATATAGTTGGGAAAAGGCTAGCCAGATGATAAGGCCATACAACTGTTTTTACGGCCTATGGAAGTTTTTGCAACTAATTTAATATTCAGAGGTACAAAACCACAAGAAAAATTTAAAAGTTAAATTGTGGAGTTAGTAGTAGTTACAATAAAAAATGCCAATAATATTAATATGTAAGTGAGGTGTTTTTTTTTCAGTTTCAGGAATGGACCGGAAAAGAAGTGCTTTTAATACTAGTCACAGGACCTAGGTGGACTACTACTGGATCCAGCTAAAGGGGGGTCACAACCCCCTTCTTGATATGCCCTTGAAAACGTCTAGTATTTTCTATATTCAGAAATATGGGAAGTATAAACCTACTAAGTATGCAGATGTGACATATAGATAGTGCAATCTCTGCAAATAAGATAAAGAAAGTTCCTATTAGCATCATACATTGTAATCTGATAAATTACAGTCTATTCTCTATGAACTGCAATGAATAAGCACAATTTGCATAAAATACTCAATCAACTATTTATAGGATGCCGCCATGATGTAAGCTTCATAGAGGAAGTTAAAACCAAACCATAGCTAAAAACTGTACGCAAATCTAGCCTTGACCTCTAGAAAAAAATATATTAAAAAAAAAACTAACCTGCGCATCGACGACAGTATTTTGTAAAGCCATAATTTCTTCAACACCTGTAAATTTTTCATATCTAGATACCATTTCCCGTACCCTTTTAGTCACCGTCTCATATTTTAGCCTCTCGGCAATTTCTGTTACTTTAGTAGCTGGGACATACCGAGTGAATATCTGGTCGACTTTCTCACGCCCGTTTGCTATATGAGGTAAATGCACTTTGTCTTTCAGCCTTTGCGCTAACTGTCTGAGTTTGTCTGCCATAGTTACATGATAATTGTTGTAGTTATTGTATTTTAATGGATATTTAACATTTTTGCTGTAATGATTTCATCCCCGGATGGTTGGGAGTTTTGACAGTGACACTTTGCGTTTGACGGCTGTCAAAGATGCGATTTTATTTGTGTTCGGATACACAGTGAAATCTTCTCGAACGAACTATTTTGTGTAGTGTCCTCTTTTGTGTTTCCAGAATATAAAACTGTTGGTTGGGCCATGGTTGCGCAATGTGTTTTTTATAAAGAATATTAAAAAAAACCCGTCCGACTTTAGGTACTAAATACTCAATTCTTTATGTGCATTCCATATGTTATACAGGTGGTATTTTATAAAGTTAAAACAATATATTAGAAACTAGCCGTTTTCCCAGGTTTCACTCGCGTCCCGTGGGAATTACTGCCCGTACCCGGATAAAATATAGCCTATGTCACTCGTGGATAATGTAGCTTTCGAATGGTGAAAGAATTTTTAAAATCGGTCCAGTAGTTTTTGAGCCTATTCATTACAACCAAACAAACAAACAAACAAAGTTTTCCTCTTTATAATATTAGTATAGACAATATGGAACCGGTAGGGCACAGTATAAATAGGCTAAAGAGGTATGCAGTACATAGTAGTACTAAAATATACATAGTAGTACGGTATATGAAGAGGCCTATTCCCTACAATGAGACAATGAAAAGGCTGATGATGATGATGAGGAGGTATCAAGATCATAATTTGGAGCTGGAAGATATTAATATGCAGTTTTCCTTTTAGCAGCTGTTTCTATAGAACGCGAGTGAGGCCACGGGAAATAATTAGTGTCTGAAACTAATTGTAGGCGTATTTATTCTTAATTTTGACCTACGACACTCAATACCTACAGTTATTATTTATTTATAAGTGTGCAATTATCTTTATCTTTAAGTATGTTTACTTTTATCACATTTTCGGCCGTTTTTATACAGACGATTTTCTGATCAGGAAACTTTAAAAACACATAAAAAATTAAGACTTTTCTTTACATTTGAATTATGTGAGTGAATGAATGAATTCAACGTCATCTAGCGGGAAAATGCGCATCAGCAGGCCGTAACATTTGTTAAGGCCCTCGCCACTAAGGGTGGCGGGGTTGGGAGGGGCCTGCCGTAAGGTGGGCAATCGCCGGTGGGGGCCTGGACGCTATAGACTCCCAGGCCCTCCCCACTTAGGCGAGGTCGGAGTGCCGCTGGGTATTTTTAGTGGGTATACCGGGAACGACTGTACCGGGGAGTCCCACATACCCCTCTCCCGTCCCCCGACGGGAAGGGGATGCGTAATTCTGATTTTTTCCCAGCGACAAAAAAAAAAAAAGAAAAAGGCCGTAACATTTGTTGCGATCGGATGCACTTACAAAAATCGTTTAGCCATACAAATCGACTGTATCTAACCAGCCTTTCCCTATCTGCTACCACAGGCTACTAAATAGTCACGTGTATAGTAGTGTTTAAAAAAATCTAGATATTATTTTTAAGCTGGTCGCGTGACTTTGATAACGTATATTATTTAACAGAGCTTTTACCATCGATGTATATGTACTACGTACTAGATTAGGCGTTCCGAACAATTTTTGTCTACCACTGCTTTGACGGTAATACACGGCAAAGGCCTTTAGTGCGATTTTGGCATTACGTCAGTTTGAACGTGTCAGGAGCGGTATTTATAAATTTGAAAATACAAATCAAGGTATAAACTTGCACATATTATCAATTTGGTAGTCAGGTAAGTAAAATTACATTTTATTCATGCTATTGAATAGCTTTTATTATCATACTTTATATAGTAATTCAATATTAAAAATATTTATTTATTTGTACTAGCTGCCATCTGACAATCATAGATTAAGAAAAACATGCAGAAACAGAGGTGCCATAAAACATGTAGTAGGTAAAATATTAATCAAAACAGACTTCACGTAGTAATTGGTTCTCGTTTCTTTTTAGAAAAAAATAATATGACGTCGTGTGCACTCCGATACTGCAAAAATACAACAATTAATATCAGCGCATCATCAGGGATCAGTTTTCATCGGTAAGAGAAGATAATAATTTTAAACGCTAGTTTCACAGGTTCGAGATAAAGTTCTGGATAGCTATATGGCAGAGGTTACCATATCATTTATTACTATTAAGTATATTGTGCTTATTTCAGGCATGTTCACCCTGGGCATCCGAAAAGAGAACTATGGATTAAAGTTCTTCAAAAAGATAGATCTGAAGACACGTGGCTGCCTACGAAACATTCATATGTCTGTTCATTTCAAGCGTGATGATATTTACTTAACTAAAACTAAAAACGTTACCTTAAGAAGACAGCAATTCCTCGCAGTAATCTTATGCTATATGATGCAGAAAATCTGAGACGTTAATTCTTTAACAAGACTGTGGGGTCCAAGCACTCACCTTATTGCCAAGGATATATCCAAATGCTTGGTTGATACTTCCCGTGACCATAGTGCTGGATATCATTTCGCACAGCGGCCATTCAACGTGCCAATGCTGCCAGCTTTTGGGTACATTACCTACTGAGTGACAGCGATGAGGACCAATTTTTTGATGCGCTGTATTAGATTTAAGCTGTATACATATAAGAATAGTTTTATATGTATATTAATAGTTTAGTTAGAACATTAATTGTTGATCGATTTATATGTATGAAAATTCTAGCTTTTGCCCGCAGTTTCACCTACATCCCAAACAAACATGGATCCGCAAGTAGTAGTTAAAGATTATTTTATATTATATTTTTGTTATATTTATATTATTTTATAAAGAAAATATTGTAAATGATATTGAATTAAAAAATCCTTAAATAATGTCTTGGTTTCAATATATTACACGATTTTAGATTCACTTATATATAAATAGAAGGTCTCTATTAATATAAATGTCACCGGAAAATAACAAGATCCGTATATTTATAAACTAACGGATATCTATTCGTAAGATTCTAAATGGTTCGACCAATCACAGAAGCTCTTTTAAATATACGCATCTTTGAAATATGTAAAATAACACACTGCTCTCCGATTAGTCAATGTTCATAGCGGCACTGCTTGTGTCCATAGATTTCAATGGCGGCCGCGAGGAAGGGGAAGTGACACGTGACAGTCAACCAATCAGATCATGCGTAGTGCTTACTTATTATTTTGCGAGTGACTTCAGTAAGTTTATCAATTTACGAAAATGTGAACGTAAAATAATCATAATTTATCTCCAGTTTAGAATCTTACGAAAGTTTATCAATTTACTAGGAAATTTATAAACTTACGGATCTTGTTATTTTCCGGTGACATAAATACATTTTGGAGTATAAAGAATAATAATGTAATGAAGAATGTAGGTATAATACGAGCGAAAACGTTGTGTCACTTCTGCGATTATAATCTATAAGGATGACATCTTGTCACAAAATGTTCACAGATAACATATTCGGGCAAATTATTTGTACGGATGTTCGTGTCTATTGTAAGAATATATGTCAATGGTTTTTACACATGCGGATTTTCCGGACGGCTTTACTGAACATCATCGCTCTATTCGTATGGACGGTTGTTAAACAATGGGGCGTGCAAGTGTCAAAGTGGCGCTAGCGTGTTATGGACCATTAACAAAACAGTTTTGTATGGAAATTCGCGATTAAAGTTAATTATTAAGAAATTGCCTTAGTGTTGTGTACCAGATTGTATGGAAGCTGGAGGCCACCGCTTTCCTCGAGATAATAAACTAAAAAAATTGGGGCTCAAAGCCATAAAGCGAGTAAAATTTGAACCTAAAAGCAGGGCGAGAGGGTGTCATAAACATTTTAAGGAAATTGACTATGAAAAGATTAATAAATACTCAGGTATGTATTTAAAGTGATTACATTGAATACGACTAGGTCATCAACAACAATTCCCTCTTATTTGTTCGTAAAACACGCATAACCTATAAAAGAAAAACTGTCCATAATACACAAACAAACTAATGAATGGCCTTCTCATCAATGAATCGTCCGTGAATCAATGATCGTCCTTCCGTATCTCATTCAGGTCACCCGCCCGCCCCGCACCAACTCACAATTTGACTTTACTCTGACTCTGACAGTCTTTGATCTGACATCTGTCATAGGTCCTTAGCGCACTGGCGCCATCTAGATAAGCTTTCACTTGCACGCCCCATTGTTAATTACTGGTAAGAAAAAGAGCTCGTGGCTAAGTCAAAGCCGCGCGGATTGATCGATCATAAGATCAAGCAGTTAGTCTGTGGATGGGAGTTTCTCCGTGTTTCGGAAGGCACGTTAAATCGGTGGGTCCCGGCTCATTGAAACCCTCATTGACGTCCCGAGTCATTTGAACATCTTTGGCAGTCGTTACGGGCAGTCAGAACTAAGGCAGAATGTTTCACAGCCAGTCGTACCAAGAGGTACCGGGTTGGGGAGATCAGACAGGCAGTCGCTCCATGTGGCACACTGGTACTCAGCTGCATCCTGTTAGACAGGAGGCCGACTTAAAATTTCCCCAGTGTGAAAGCGCCACGTCAAATTCATTGATGTAAAGCATGAATTTGTGCTTATCGTAGAATTTGTTTTGTTTTAAGTTTCGATCACGTTTACAATGCAAAGGTGATGTCATCGAAAAAGTAATAATTTTAGTAATAAGTCTGGTTAATTGGTAGATATGTAACTACAAACATAAACTATTTTATTTTTATGCTTTAGTTTTCCTTAAAAAGCCCGTGGCTAAGTAACAACGGCGGGAATCGATCGATCATAAAGTTAAGCAATGCATCATGACGGATTCCTCCGTGTTTCGGAAGGCACGATAAATTGGTGGGTGCCGCTTGTCATTTGAACGTGGGTAGGTAGGTGGTAGACAGTCTTACTAAGGAGTTGCCTGGGTTGAGGAGGTCAGATAGGCAGTCGCTCAATGTGGCGCACTGGTAATCAGCTGCGTCCAGTAAGAAGGGAAGCCGACCCTAACATAATATATTAAAGGCTAGAGAGACAGACGACTTAAGTTTTTCTTAAGAATGTGCGAGATTATTAAGGTTGACTGGAAATAATTCCTATGGCATTAAGTTCGCCTTTGTACATGATTCATGTTGCATAAAGTTAAATAAATAAATAAATTATTTTGGCAAGCACAGAAAGAAAGAAGAAGAAATACATTTGTGCCTCCGAGAGCTCGTTAGGCTACCTAGCTCAGCACTTGATCTCCAACTGTGTCTTTAACGGCCTATAAAAAGATGCGCAATTCTCCATGACGACAAAAACTTTGAAGAGAACTAAACTGCTACTAAAAATTATCACGAATAGACCCTGAACCAACATAGCCTACTATTTAGTAACCTATACCTGAGCTTACCGGACAATTAAAAATTCGCAAGACATGTGGCTATTGTAACATACTTAAATAACAATATATCACTATTTTTTTTTTTTTTTTTTTTTTTATATGCGATGGGAAATCATCAGTATGACCCCTCCCGCTGTGGGTGACAGCGGAAGGGAGTGTCAGACTTTTTACTGACTAAAACCCACCGTGTTCCTTCGGGAGCCCTTTGTGCGCCAGGGCCGCGGTAACTCTTTCGAACAACCCGCAGCCCCGACGGGCTCTGGCCCTAGTGGGCCCCGCAGGGGTTTGCTGACACTCTCTGAGGAGCGCGTGGAACAACGCGCGCCGCCGACACGGGCCTGTCGTCTATCAATAGACGGAAGGACGATGAGCCACCCTAAACTCACCGCCCACAGACCCACGCCCTACGGTGGCCGGGAGTCATCTCTTGACACCCGACGCCCGTGGTGTCTACCAGGTCTACGGCAACGGCCGGGATGGCCGGTGCGGACTCGCAGCCGCTCCCGCCGCCTCCTTCTCTAGCATAACTGCTTCGCAGAAGGAGGCGACGGCATCCCATTCCTTCTCGCCGCACAGCATGGCTTGAACCAGGGCTGGGCGCGAGAGGTCGCCGCCGCCAATTGCCGCTACGAGGACACGGCGGTGCCCATCCCACGCAGGACACACCTCCAGTGTGCTCCACCGTGTCCTCTGGACGCGTCCGCGCAGTGGTGACACCCGGGCGCCGCCTCCCGCCCAATGCGATGCAGGTACCCTCCCGAAACCATCGTGTCCGGTGAGGACCTGCGTCATGCGGAAGGTGAGGGCGCCATGACTCCTCCGAGCCACTCCTCAAAGAGGGGACTTACCGCCACTATTGTGGCGTGCCCTAATATATCACTATTGAAGTATTGCAAAGGGGAAAACTAGAAAGGATATTTGTCGGCACGTCGACACACGTGATTTGATTGTCTAATAGATCTAGCCAATGATTTATTGTATTGCATTAGTTTATGTTGAGTAATTTAGCAAGTATTCAATTCGGTCCTACACAGTTCAATCAATTCATCAAAATTAAAAACATTTGTCTCATCAATATCATCTATCATATTTTGTTTGCTAACCTAGAATTTAATCTGGAACTTCTTTAACAAGCTCTTAAAGATGCAAAAATGCCTTACAATAAATATTTGCAGTATAATAAAGGTGCAATTAGACAGCAGGTCGCGTGAAAGTCGCGCCTAGTCGCGTCACGCACGCCGCGACTTCAGCTTGTATACGCTGCGTCTAAAACCGTTACATGGCAGGTCGGTGACACCGCGCGTAACGATGGTTTAAACTGGATTTAATTGATGTGATTATATTTTAGTA
>NWSH02000305.1:3859185-3916998 GCA_002382865.2 Heliothis virescens
GTGCGGACTCGCAGCCGCTCCGCCGCCTCCTTCTCTAGCATAACTGCTTCGCAGAAGGAGGCGACGGCATCCCATTCCCTCTCGCCCCGCACCATGGCTTGAACCAGGGCTGGGCGCGAGAGGTCGCCGCCGCCAATTGCCGCTACGAGGACACGGCGGTGCCCATCCCACGCAGGACACACCTCCACAGTGTGCTCCACCGTGTCCTCTGGACCGTCCGCGCAGTGGTGACACCCGGGCGCCGCCTCCCGCCCAATGCGATGCAGGTACCTCCCGAAACATCCGTGTCCGGTGAGGACCTGCGTCATGCGGAAGGTGAGGGCGCCATGACTCCTCCCGAGCCACTCCTCAAAGAGGGGACTTACCGCCACTATTGTGGCGTGCCCTAATATATCACTATTGAAGTATTGCAAAGGGGAAAACTAGAAAGGATATTTGTCGGCACGTCGACACACGTGATTTGATTGTCTAATAGATCTAGCCAATGATTTATTGTATTGCATTAGTTTATGTTGAGTAATTTAGCAAGTATTCAATTCGGTCCTACACAGTTCAATCAATTCATCAAAATTAAAAACATTTGTCTCATCAATATCATCTATCATATTTTGTTTGCTACCTAGAATTTAATCTGGAACTTCTTTAACAAGCTCTTAAAGATGCAAAAATGCCTTACAATAAATATTTGCAGTATAATAAAGGTGCAATTAGACAGCAGGTCGCGTGAAGTCGCGCCTAGTCGCGTCACGCACGCCGCGACCTTCAGCTTGTATACGCTGCGTCTAAAACCGTTACATGGCAGGTCGGTGACACCGCGCGTAACGATGGTTTAAACTGGATTTAATTGATGTGATTATATTTTAGTAGGTTATTGGTAGTTTAATGCTAATTTTCTTGTTTATATTTAGATGAGAAAAAGATTTTTGTTAAGTAATTTGTGACCTGTTTTCAAAATCTAAATATTTTTAATAACTATGCCTCCAACAACAAGTTTAACTTGTTGTGCGTGTCCTCTTGTGTTTAGAGAGATAATTAAAAGAAGTGACTTCAATAAAATAAACTAATACTAGCTTCTGCCAGTCGTTTCACCCACTTCCCGAGGGAACTATTTCCCGCACCCAGATAAAAATTTGCCAATCTCTATGACCAGGGTCCTTGCCAATTTTATGCACATCAGTGCAGTCTTTATCTGCGTAGCCTTTTCCCACATTGGTGCAGCGAAGCCGTTTTAGCGAAGAAAACAAGCTCTTAAGCTTCTGCCAGCGGTTTCACTCGCTTCCCTAGGGCACTACTTCCTTCACCCGGATAAAAAATAACCTTCGTAATAATCACCAGGGAACATTTCTCCTTGCCAATTTCATCTACATTGCTGCACCCGTATTAGCGAAAAAGACAATCTCTCATTCGCATTTATGTACAAGATGTTAAAAGCAAAAAAAATATTCTTAAGTCTAATCAAGGATAATATGTTATCTGTGCATCTATTGGCTGTATATCTATCACGCCACCGCCAGAGAAAGGAATACCTTGACAGACACACAGTTATCGTACGAAAAACCATGAACTCTAATTATGCAATGTTATATACAAACGTCAACAGGTCAACCTACCAGAATCTGTCAAATTTCACCAAGCGAACATAAACCTTCCACTATTGTGATAAGGTTGAAAATCTATTGAAGAAATTTGACAGATTGTGGTTACGAATTATGCAACGTTATGTACGTTGAAAACCGGCATTTTAAGTATTACTTCATCTAAACATTGGAATCAGGTTGTAGAAGGTAATTCTGTTTACTTAGTTATTTAAGTTAGGTAAGTTGGCCCTTCTAAATGCAATGTTACTAATTTCTATATCATCTGCTTCATCCCGACTATGTTGGAGTCGGCTTCGTTAATTACTCTGAAATAAATTTTCAAATCGGTTCGGTAGCTTTTGAGACTAGTACGTTCAAGCATAAACAAAAACTCTTCAGATTTATAATTATTAGTATAGACGAAATCCGATGAACCCGAACGACCGAATAATCGATTTCCACAATTGCACATGGAATATGCCTTAGGCACTAGCTACATATTGGCTATACGATGACCTTTGACACTGAGAAGAAATGCCGAATTAAAATCAGAGTTCACGGCCGTGTAAAGTCCACTCTTAGCTTCGTCCAATAGGGATTAGTTTAATTAATCGTCGTTGCAGGTGAAAGACGTCCACCACTGCTAGATAAAGCCCTCCAAGGTTCGCCACTTTGCTCAATCTTCAGCAACCTGCATTCATTACTGTGCGCAACGCACTTTTATTATAATTTTATACTTTTTGGTGTATTTTTATTCTTTTTATATTTTTGATTGCCGTTTCTATTCATTTTGTTTTTAATCTTAAAATAAACGCAGTTCAGTACTGATCTGTACTGAACTGCGTTTATTTTCGTTTCTCGCACGGCGTTCTGATTTTTCCTTTTGAACTCCACAGTAGCAGGCGACAAGCGAGAAGAGTCAGCATGTTACCTAAAAAAATTAAGCAGAGTGGGTCTGCTCTGCTTCAATTTCTTTAATTAATAATTATACCAAAATGCAATTTAAGTAAAATATATATTTCAACACCCGATGCAAAAAGGCGCGGTTTTGTCACATGAAAGCTGGCGTTTCAGCAACGGTTCATTAACATGTTTACTCAAACTTGACTCAGCCATTTGTAATTCTTCATGTAATTCTTAGTTTAACTAAGAAAAGGTGACGCATAAAATTGATAAAGGGAAACCAACATCGTCCTGTCCCAATTGCCAAACTCACCTGCCCGTGGTGGACTCTACGGACGAGGCTCTGGCGACCGACTGGTGGCGGTATAACCACCGCATGGCACCAAGTGGGATATTAAATGCTTTGCTCGTAGATGGGCAGCAGAATCTCCGAAGATAAAACTATCCCACACTGCGTTCACCAACACGCATGCCCAGCGCGGTGAGTATGGGTAAATCCCCCCAGCTTGGGGAGGCCTTTGTCCAGCAACGTTGGACAGTGTTTTATACTGTGATTGGGACGACGACGAAAATTGTCAGTTAAACTCCGATCAAGTTTGACAGTCGAAATTGTGTCACCCGTCCACTTGATTTATAGTGCACGTTGTAATTCGGTGCGCGCATCGGACGTGTGTCTAATTCTAAACGAAGGATTGACATACGCATTGTGCGTCATACTTTATTGCATTGAATGCTTAGATAAGTCGTCATCTGCCTTGCTTACCCTGCTATGTTGGGGTCGGCTTCCAGTCTAAATGGAGGCAGCTGAGTACCAGTGTGCCACATGGAGCGACGGCCTATCTGATAATCTTAACCCAGTTACTCGGGCAACACGACACCTCAAGGTTAGAACCTAGACAGATACAGCTGAGCACCAGTGCTTTACGAGTATAATAATCTATACTAATCAGGGGGCACGGCAGTGCCTCCGCCAAGTCAAGCAGAAAAAAGCGGCACGAATTATAGGGGTATAATTACTTATTATAAAGCTGAAAAGTTTGTTGGTTTGAACGCGTTAATCAGAAATTACTGGTCCGATTTGAAAAATTCTTTCGGTGTTAGATAGCCCATTTATCGAGGAAGGCTATATAATTTTTATCCGGGTGCGCCGAGTAATTTCCACGGGATGCGGGTGAAACCGCTCTGGCCAAAGCTAGATAAATCGAGATAGCCCGTTTATCTATTGAAAGAATTGACGCGATGTTTTTGCTTGTTTTATAGATAAAATGGTACCCTTATAATGATAACGGTACGGAACCCTTCGAGTGCAACTCCAACTCACACTTGGCTGATTTATTTTTTTACATGCCTGGTAGACAAAGAATTATAGTTATATCTATTTATTTATTTCTGAAGAAAATTCCGAAATTGTCATTCGTATTTTCAGAGGCGTTCTCAAAACGAAAGACTGAAAATCTTTGCCACCCATCCGGCAACTAACCTCAAAGCATTACTTAACCTTCATTACGGTTATCATGTACTTTACTATTACGAAACTAAACTCAAATTAGTATTAAGCCCACATAATATTGATTGATATCAAGGAAGATGCGTACCTTATTCAATTAGAATATTAATTTGTTTGAAAACAAAGCAGGCTGCATTTTGTACGTCAAATTGAGATTGGATAAACAAAATTGTAATGTAACTTATGTAAATTCATGCATCTATTTTAATGGAGGGTCTGAGTAGAATTGTAAGTGTTTTTGTTTAAAATTTGGTTGTTGGTTTGTTTTAAGCAAACGGGGCTATCACCAATCTTTACTTAATATTATAAAGAGGAAAAATTTGTTTGTTTGTTTGTAATGAATAGGCTCAAAAACTACTGGACCGATTTTAAAAATTCTTTCACCATTCGAAAGCTACATTAGCCACGAGTGACATAGGCTATATTTTATCCGGGTACGGGCAGTAATTCCCACGGGATGCGAGTGAAACCGCGGGAAAACGGCTAGTGATGTATAAAACAAACATAGTCTGTATGTCTGTTACGCTTTCACGACTAAATCAGTGAGCCGTTTTGATGAAATTTGGTACAGAGACAGAATAGACCCTGAGGAACAACAGATGCTGTCAGTCAATACAAATAAGTCAGTCGTACCTTCAAAACTCACAATTGTCAACTGCACAAAAGATTCGGTGGCACTTAAGACAAGGGTTACTCGATCAGTCTGGCGTCATTCCATTCCATCAGTCTGGCCCGGCTCAGACTGACGCCAGAATGAAGGACGAAAAACACGGTATATTCTGGACCATCGGTCCGTCAATCAAACGGTTACACGATAGACAGGGGTTACACGATCAGTCTGGCGTCAGTCCAATCCATCAGTCTGGTCCAGAATGATGGGAGAATGATCGTGTAACCGGTTGATTGGAATGATGGTCGAAAATGTACCGTGTTTTTTGTCCGTCAGTCTTTCGTCAGTATAAGACTGATGCCAGAATGACGCCAGACTGATCGTGTAACCCCTTTCGTAATCCTTCCATCATTCTGGCCAGATTGATTTTTTTGATTTTGATTTTGAAACATTCAATCTATAATCGCCGGACAAGATACAGATTGATTATAGAGATCCACCGTTGAGAGGGTTTTTATCTCTTGGACCCTGAAAACACATGCAAAGTCAATGACAAATGCACATAAATTAAGATTAACGACTACAATAGTTATCTAACTTGACACCATTTATCTATGACACGAACAATTAAACCTATTAGAATTTATTTATGTGCCACCATGTGCAATAATGACCTCTTAACATTTTGTACGTGAGTTCGAATCCGAGTTCTTACACTAATTTGTTTATTGTTTTTGCATAGGGCTTATGTAATTGTACTTAGAAATGTAATTAATGTATTTGTGAGACAATCGGGTGATCTTTGGTTCTAGATAATTCTTTTGTGTAAAGGTACGAAGTTAGTTTTACAAAGTTACAAGGTAAGTAGGTACTAATTATTTTGATCACTAGCTTCTGCCAGCGGTTTCACCCGCGTCCACAGGGAACTACTGCGCGCACCCGGATAAAAAGTAGCCTATAGCCTTCCTTTCAATTCGGAAAGAATTTTTCAATTCGGACCCGTAGGTTTCTGAGATTAGCGTGTTCAAATAAACAAACAAACTCTTCAGCTTTATAATATTAGTTTAAATTTTCGTACTTAATTTTTTCTACACTAATATTTTAAAGAGGATCTGTGTTTTCTAACGGATGGATTTTCGGAAGGATGGATGGAGAGGGAAAGGAAGATCAAAGAAAAGATGGATGGATTGCGTGAACTTTTCTGTTCTTATACAAAGAGATCAGCCAGCTGCGCAGGACATATTATAAGTGCACGCACATTTGCTGTGACACAGGTGCACTCCCTATTCTCTCACTCTCATAGCGCGATGGGACGGCAATCCAACACGACCGGAGAGAGATCAGGCGCAGGACCGATATTAACGTGCTCTCCGATGCACGGGTGAATCAATCACCAACTTCCAGACTCCGGGGTGCTTTGTGAAAGTTTCTAAAACCCACAAAGCGATTTCGGCTCGACCCGGGAATCGAGCCCGAGATCTCGTGCACAGCAGCCGGCTATGTAACAACTAGACCAACGAGGCAGTGAATATCAGTATGACGAGTGACAGGGAGAAGTGACCCCATATAAAATTGGGAACAGGGCAAGATGTGTTCAAAGGGTAAAACGGGACCCTACTACTAAGACTTCGTTGTCTGTTTGTCTGTCGGTCTGTTTGTCTGTCTGTCGGTCTGTTTGTCTGTCTGTCGGTCTGTTTGTCTGTCTGTCGGTCTGTTTGTCTGTCTGTCTGTCTGTCTGTCTGTCTGTCTGTCTGTCTGTCTGTCTGTCTATCTGTCTGTCTGTCTGTCTGTCTCCACGCTGTATCTCATTAACCATGATAGCTAGAAAGCTGAAATTTTCACAAATGACTTGACTTGAAACTTGTGTCTGCGCAAATGCTTGCACTCAACGAAGGTACGAAGTCTTACTGCTTATTTAACGCCTAGGCGTTTTCCAGATTGTTCTAGAAAATAACAGAAACAAAGGAAGTTAATTTACAGAGAGTAATCTACATATCAAATGCTCAATAAGACTGTCATAATAAAAATGATTGTCTTGACACGTAATAAGTGATATCATATTGTTCTATAACCCCTGAATGATAAGGATTTTGATAGTAGTACACGATGAACTTGACTTTTTGTTCGTTTATACAGGCGACAGCAATCAAACTCTCGACACTGTCAAATATACAAGGCGTTCGTGGTGCGAGTGCCCACATGTTTCCTGCACCTCGTGTTGGACGAGAACTTCTGGCCACAGGACGTGGTGTTCCGTCGCTTCCGCGGACAAGTGCCACTCGAGCGCACAGTGACGTAGTGCATAGCAAGTGATTCTAACATAGACAGGGGTTACACGATCAGCCTGGCGTCAGTCAATTCCATCAGTCTGGTCATTAGTGATGGGAGAATGATCGTGTAACCGGTTGATTGACGGATTGATGGTCCAAAATGTACCATGTTTTTTGCCCGCCAGTCTTTTGTCAGTCTGTGACTGATGCCAGAATGACGCCAGACTGATCGTGTAACCCCTGTCTTAGATTTAAGTTATCTACTAACAAGATTCTGTATATTACATAATGTATGTTAGTTTAAGGTATATATGGGCCTAAGTTGCCTGATAATAAAGGTTTAAATTAAAAAAAATACCAATCGAACATTAACCTTCCACTATTGTGATAAGGTTGAAAATCTATTGAAGAAATTTGACGGATTGAAGTTGGTTGATGTACTGGCGCCTGGGGGGTGATTCTCTAACGCAAAACATCTTTACAACCAAGAACATCTATAGGTAAGTGTGCGATCGCAGCGCTTCAACGATGTTGACGGCGCGACATAGAACTTAAATATGGTTCCAAATGTATGAAAAATCATCCTCGCCTTCGACGACAACGACGACTTCGCCTTCGATTTTATCCTTCAAACCGAAAAGCTTGTCATTTGTGAGGTCGTCGTTGTTGTCATCTATGATGTGTCAGTTAGAGAATCGCATGGCTGTACACAACTGAACCGATTTGAAAATCTTTCAGCTACCTGGTGGAGGTGGAGGTGACATAAGATAGATTTTATCCGAGTGCGGAAAGCGCGGGTGAAAGAGTTTGAAACAAAGTTTATTTCAAAGATGAAGAAGATGAAAAAGAGCTTCTGTGATTGGTCGAACCACATAGAATCTTACGAATAGATATTCATAAGTTTATAAATTTACCGTGTGACGTCGGAAATTGATAAATTTACGAAAATGTGGGCGTAAAGTAATACCATTGATCTCCTGTTTAGAATCCTAGGAAAGTTTATAAACTTCCTAGTAAATTGATAAACTTACGGATCTTGTTATATTCCGGTGATATATTCAACTTAAAAAAAAACAAGCGTTCGTGTCTAAACTAATTAAAATTACCTAGGTAAGTAAGTGCCTAGAATAGATTATCTAACAGTTAAGTGAGTACAGCTGTGGGTCAAAACCAGTTGGACAGCTAAAATGTGTTACGGTCTGTCATTGACCACAAAATCGTTGACTAACTTATACGGGCTTTGCTGTTATTTAATACTAGCTTCTGCCAGCGGTTTCACCCGCTTTCCTATGGGAACTACTGCGCGCACCTGTATAAAAAGTAGCCTATAGTCTTCCTCAATAAATGGGCTATCTAACACTGAAATAATTTTTCAAATCGGACCAGTAGTTCCTGAGATTAGCGCACAAACTCGAGTTCAAACAAACAAACTCTTCAGCTTTATAATATTAGTAGAGATTGGATTAAAGGGTTTCTTTATCATTATCTACACTAATATAATAGAGAGGGAATAAGTATATTTTTGTTTCTTTGTTTGTAGGTACACCAAAGGTTTCGAAGTTCCTGAAGCGATTTGAAAAACTAAGTATGTCACTAACTGCGGAAATCAATATTCTGTCTATCTCTGGATTTGCTTACTAGTGATAGAATTTTGACATTAGCCCCATACAAGTAATGTCAAATTCCTATCTCTGGTAAGCAAATCCAGAGTTAGATAGGTTATTGGGAACGGCCGTTAGGAAGCTACGCTACCTATCCGCGGGTGACAGAGGCTAGATTTTGTCCAGGTACGGAAAGTAGTTTCCAAGGGACGCCTGCAGGTGCAACCGTGAGAAAACAGTTAGTAATATTGAAAGAGGATTTTTTTTTTGTTCGTTTGTTTGTATGCCAAAGGCTCCTACTGAACTGATCTGAAAAAAAAAACATTTACTCTGACCCAAAATGAGAGGAGTTGATAACTTTGACCACTCTGTGGTGTGCGTATGTAGTACTATAGCTTTGAAATTGATAAATCGATTAAGATGCAGTTTTCTATAATGAGAGCTGGTGTTCTAGCTACGGAGCGCTTTTTTCCACGCGCTCCTCATAGAGAGTCAGCAAAATCCAGTGGGGCCCGCTGCCGAGGCTGTGGGATTGTTCGCGCGAGTTACCGCGGCCCGGGCACACAAAGAGCTCAAGAAGGAACATGGTGGGTTTTAGTCAGTAACAGTCTGACACTCCCTCACGCTGTCACACACAGCAGGAGGGGTCTTCTGATGATTTCCCATCGATAAAAAATTCTAGCGACATGTTTCATCAAAACCGCTCAGTAATTTTTGAGTTTAATCCTGGACGGCCAGATAGATAGATGAATGAACCGTACTTTGTTTTATATATGTAAGTATAGTGACCAATGTAAGTCAAGGCTACTGTCTTAGTTTATTGTAATATTGTAAATCATAATCCAACGCGTGTCTACAATATTTACCTTATAGTAATGAATCGACGTCAGGTGTCCTAAGGATGATCATACACTAGGCAACTTAATAGCATTCACGCCGATTGGCCATGGCGGCTGTTCTCATATAAGAAGATCAGCCAGCTGCGCAGGCAGTGGCGTAGCCAGCTAACCGCGGGCCCCGAGACAAATAGAAAAATGAGGCAGAGAACAGAGCGAGCCTTTTTTTTGTAAAAATGAGAGTACCTTTGAAAAGTTCAGGGTCAGGTCCTCAGGTTCATTCGAGGGCCCCGGGGCACTGCCTCGGCTAGCCCCTTCGTAGCTACGCCACTGTGTGCAGGATATATTACAGTGCCCAAGTACCTTTGCGCGGAAAGACATGTGTACCACTGGGGCGTAAATACGTATTTTTTTGCTCGCGAAAATTCATGGTGGAATCTTTTTGTTATGGTAGAATCACGCCATATGCCACGTGAATGGGGGGCGCTTTTGGGGGTGCTGTCTATTTGTAAAAGACGTAAAAAAGTGCCAATCTAATTAGTCCACTTTCCATAAATGATTTTGACTTTGACTTTGACATAGCACTAATCCCGGCCATTTGTCGGCCACGGTGGCCTTTCTCTTCAAGAAGATCAGCCAGCCGTGTAGGACATATTATAGTGCAGGCGCATTTACTGTGGCACAGATATACTCCCTATTCCCTGACTCTCGTAGCTCGATGGGACGGAAATCCGAAACGACCGGAGAGAGATCAGGCGCAGGACCAACACTAACGTACTCTCCGATGAATGTACGAGTGTATATTTTGATACACTCGTACATCGGCATCAACTTTTCAAATAGGTGCTTTGCTTGCTTTCTAAAAGTTTCAAAAAACCTAGGTCTAGCGCACAACAGTCGCTTTATGCAACAAATAGACCAACGAGGCAGGACGCACGTTGCAGTCGGTCTTGCTTGTGATCTCTCTTCGGTGGTGTCGGATTATCGTCCCATCGGGCTATGAGAGTGAGGGAATAGAGAGTGTATCTATGTCACAGCAAATGTGCCTGCACTATCATATATCCTACGCGGCTGGCTGATCTTCTGATTCACGTGGCATATGGCATACGGCGTGGTTCCGCCATTAATTTTCGCGGACAAAAAATACATGCTTACGCTTCAGTGCTACACATGTCTTTCCGCGCAAAGGTAGCAATTTTGGACAATTAAGCAAGTTCACAAGTTTGTTACAGTTTGCTAGAGCGGGTAAACCAAAAGATACATTTGTGTGCGTCATAGTGCCGTATTTTTTAGCGAGGCAATCGATAAATTACTGTAACATGACGTGATGGATACTTAGACAGTAGATCCTGAAATAATGTCGAGTCTAATAAAATTCTGATTCTTTTTCAGATGAAAACTCATCAATACCTTCGTGATCCTCACATTATATTGAAATGATTATAACAAGATAGTTATTTTAAAAGAGTGTCCATGGGGTTTCTTACCGGTTCTTCTCCATGAGACTAACTCCTTGGAACTGTGCAACTAGCTTGACTTTTCATAAAAACCTGTTCTAGGTCTATTTGAAAAAAAAATAAAATACTTTTGACTTTGACTTTGAATTGAAGAGGAACTTAATTGCAGTCTCGTTGTGTACGAAACGGATGGGAATGACAGACTCTTACTGACTAAAACCCACAATGTTCCTTCTGGAGCTCTTCGTGTACCAGGGCCGCGGTCGTCACCACTGCCAAAAGACGACTACTATTGAACTGCTGCCTCAGCAGTCGCTAGGTCGGTGCCCCCTTAGACCCCAGGGCCGCGGTATCCCTTTTAAATAATCTTCCAACCCTTCTTCCTGCCTAACCTAGTCTGCATGATAATCTGCCTTGCCTTTGGGGTCGGCTTTCGGTCTAATCGGATGCAGCTGAGTACCAGTGTGTCACAAGGAGCGATATGGAGTAGCCTTGTCTGCAGTAGAACTTGTAAATAATATGTAATAACATACGTTATATTAATAACAGTTATTACGCTTCACACCGTAACATAATGTTAATTAGTTTACATAAATCTCTTTTGTAATCATTGTGTTTTATTTTTAACCCCCGACGAAAAAAGAGGGGTGTTATAAGTTTGACGTGTCTGTCTGTCTGTCTGTCTGTCTGTCTGTCTGTCTGTCAGTCTGTCTGTGGCATCATAACTCCTGAACGGATGCAGTGATTTCAATTTAGTTTTTTTTGTATTAAAGGTTACTTACGGGCGAGTGTTCTTAGACATGTTTGATCAAAATCGGTTGAGCCGTTTAAAAGTTGTGGGGGTAAAAGTGGGGAGATGAATCGAATGTCGGCAAATATCAAGTATACTGATATCGAGTATATTATTGATGGGGTCTCAAATAGCTTTGTATATTAAAATACCTACTTGTACCGACCGACCCACCTACCTATAAAAAGAATGAAATAAAAATTAAATTAAAAATTTAAAAAACCCCCGACACAAAAACTTAATTTCCCTTTAAAAAGGGAATTGGGGGACCGCTCCTAAATAGATGGGCATGTCATTAAGTGTAAGTAAGAAATAATTAGGAGCGGTCCCCCAACGCGACGTATTTTTTTATTATTTTTTACTTTTTAAAGGGAAATTAAGTTTTTGTGTCGGGGGTTTTTTAAATTTTTAATTTAATTTTACCTTTTTACTATCGTTTAGACACGAGACTTTGAGATAGTGTGGTACACATTGTGTGCGTCACCGTTATGACCAGATAAAAGGAGGTTAGAAGGTAACAAATTGGAGGTGATCTATTTTTGATACTGAACTTTAATGAAATAGGCTGCAGAATATGTTTTTTAACTATTTAAATTTGCAGTTACGTAAGACAAGGGTAACACGATCAGTCTGGCGTCATTCCATTCCATCAATCTGGTCAGAATGATGGGAGAATTATCGTGTAACCGGTTGATTGACGGACTGATGGATACCGGTTGATGGATGGTCCAGAATAAACCGTGTTTTTCGACCGTCATGATGGCATCAGCCTGAGCCGGGCCAGACTGATGGAATGAACTGATGCCAGACTGATCGTATAACCCTTGTCTTAGGGACTTAAAATTACCTTTTAATACTAAAATTCTACGAATGAAAATAGAAAAAAACATATACCTACCTAGGTAGATATAAAAGAGCATGTCGAATGTTATTGCCATCGAAATACTTTTACATTTTATTTCTTAATTTATATTTTATTGTGACGTATGGGACATTTTGTATAGATATTAGTTGATGTCGTTGGTTTTGTAAATTCTGGCCCTATAGATTGGTGTTTAAAATACTTAAATAAAACTCTTTAACCGACCTCCCAAAAAGAAAGAGGTTTTCAATTCAACCGTGTACCTATAAGCTTTATTTTTTTATTGTTAACTTTCGTTTTAAGTCTGGTAAGCCAAAAAAAACAAAGTAAGTACAGACAAGAGCACATCAAGTTACTACAATCTGTCAAATTTCTGCAATAGATTTTGAACCTTATCTTAATGAAGGTAGGTTCATGTTTGATTGGTAAAATTTGACAGATCCGTATACGTTGACCTGCTGTTGTCTGTACATAAAAATATAAAACTAAAAACTAAGGTATTAAAAAACCGTGTCAAAGAACTGATCCTCATCGCTGTCAACCGGTAGTGTACCCAATAGGCTGACCGCATTGCCACGTTGAATAGCAATACTTAAACGCTGGGCGAAATAAAAGCCAGCCTTTGGGTCACGAGAAGTGTCGACAAGGCGTTAGAATTAGAAATGTCTTTAAACAGCAGAAGGGCGCTCGGACCCCACGGCCCGAGAGTTTCAACCCCAAACGGCTCAAATATATAATTTAAATATATTTATTTTTTTATTGTTAATTTTCGTTTTAAGTATGGTAAGCCAAAAAAAAACAAAGTAAGTACTTACTTAACATAAAGTAATGATGCAACCGGATAAAAAAAAAATGCTATATTGATGTAACATACATACATTCTCAAGTTTTTAGGAAATAAAGTTAAGTAATTGAAGGTTAAGGCAAAACACTGAGTTGTTAACTTTAAGGCCGTTTAAACAAAATTGATGTTTTGTATGTTTTAACACTTATTTACGTGTTTGGAGTGACCATTAATTGTTTTTATAAACTGTTATTTAAATTTTATATCGCATCCTCAAGAAACTTCAAGATGATGGATGGCGTCCTAGACGATTGTCGGCCACGGCGGCTGTTCTCATATAAGGAGATCAGCTAGCTGCGCACGACATATTATAGTGCACAAGCATTTGCGCTGACACAGGTGCACTCCCTATTCCCTCACTCTCATAAACCGATAGGACGGCAATCCGACACGACCAGAGAGAGATCAGGCGACCGACATTAACGTGCTCTCCGATGCACGGGTGTATCAATCACCAACTTCCAACTCCGGGCTGCTTTGTGAAAGTTTCTAAAACCCACAAAGCGATTTCGGCCCGTCCCGGGAATCGAACCCGAGACCTCGTGAACAGCAGTCGGCTATGCGACAACTAGACCAACGAGGCAGTTCAACTTCAAGATGCATTCGTGGTGGTTAACTGCGGAATTCAATATTCTGTCTATCTCTTTATTTGCTTACTAGAGATAGGAATTGGACGTTACTTCTAGATATATAGATAGATAGGTTATTGGGACGGCCGTTAGTGGGTAAAGCATTAACCTCTCTAGTGTGAGTATGTGGGTTCGATAGCAACGTGGGTGAAAACCATAGGTAACAACTAGGGTAGGCAAGTACCTATATCGGCCGATTGTATACCAATCACTTGAATTTTCCCGAATTCAATGGAATTAGTAAGTGTAGTCAGCCAACATAATAAAACACATTTGGACAAAAACTTTGATTTTTTAATTGAAAATCCTTTATTACACAAAATTTGTTCATGTGTAATTGGTCTTCTCTTCATTTTGACGACATTATAGTGTACAACAATATTATCTTTGACTAGCTTCCGCCAGCGGTTTCACCCGCTTTGCCGTGGGAACTTCTGCGCCAACCCTAATAGCCTATAGCCTTCCTCGATAAATGGGCTATCTAACGCTGAAAGAATTTTTCAAATCGGACCAGTAGTTTCTGAGATTAGCAAGTTCAAACAAACAAACAAACTCTTCAGCTTTATAATATTAGTATACATAGATTACTGCATTGGCTACCCTGGTTAAGTATATAAAGTTATTGACATGCATGTGTGAGATCCGTCCAGGCTAGATTTAGAAAGTCTAGTCCAAGTCCTTGATAGCTTAGTTTATAGTCTGAGAGCCCAGTGTCGTATGACATCAATTATTTTCTCAGAATTAAATCTAGGCTTTTTTTTTATTGAGTATATCGATGGGAAATCATCAGTATGAACCCTCCCGATGTGGGTGAGAGCGGGAGGGAGTGTCAGACTTTTACTGACTAAAACCCACCGTGTTCCTTCGGGAGCCCTTTGAGTGCCAGGGCCGCGGTAACTCTTTCGAACAACCCGCAGCCCCGACGGGCTCTGGCCCTAGTGGGCCCCGCAGGGGCTGACACTCTCTGAGGAGAGCGTGGAACAACGCGCGCCGCCGACACGGGCCTTTCGTCTCTTAGGAGACGGAAGGACGATGAGCCACCCGAAACTCACCGCTCTGACGATTTCTATTGGGGTATAAATTAGCAAGTAGGCTCAACGTCCACTTTATCTTATGGCATAGGTGTAATTTGTGAGAAAATAAGTTATGTCTTGAGCCCTGAGCTCTTGGTCTATAAGGACTTAAAGCGCTCAGTGCAAGGCTAAGTCTAGCGGTGAACAACCTTAGCTCTTAAGGCACCTTAGTGTAGTCTATTTAGTCAATTCTATTTACACACTAAAAAGGAATTCCCTAATTTTTCTTTTACGTGAAACCGTAACAAAAATACTTAAAATATTAAAACTTTTAAATAAAAAAAATTATCAAAACATAATTAGACTTGCAATGTACAGACCTATAGACATATAAAGGAGGAACCTCCTTTATCTGTTCTGTGGTACAGACAACAGCAGGTCACCCGAATCTGTCAAATTTTACCAATCGAACATTAACTTTCCACTATTTTGATAAGGTTAAAAATCTATCGCAGAAATTTGACAGAATGTGGTAACTTGATGTGCGGTTTGTACATACTATATTCGGATATTCGAAAATCGAATATCCTGCGGAGATCTTGGCCGAATAGCTGAATCATCCATCTGCCCAGCCTTTTCCCAACTCATTGGGGTCGGCTTCCAGTCTACACAGTCTCCACAACCCAGTTACCCGGGCACCCTGGCACCCCTTGGTAAGACTGGTTGTCAGACTTTCTGGCTTCTGTCTATCTGTAACGACTGCCAAATCGATCGATATAAATATTATGAAGCTGAAAGATTGTGTGAACGCGCTTATCTCAGGAACTACTGGACCGATTTGAGATTTTTTATAAGGTTGGATAGTCCAGTTACGGAGGAAGGCTACCTTTTAACCGGGTGCCCGATTAGNGTGCCTTCCGAAACATGGAAGAACTTGTTATGACAAGATGGTCACCCATCCACAGACCGACCGCGCCAAGCGTTGCTTAACCTTATGATCGATCGATCCGCGCGGCTCTGACATAGCCACGAGCTCTTTTCCCGAATAGCCGAATAGCTGAATATTATGCAAAAATATTCGGCCGATATGAGGCGTTGAAACATGTATCGAAATGATTGTTTTCCGCGCATATTGTTTAGTCTATTGTACTTACTACGACGAGAAAAAAGAAAAAGTATTAAGTACCACTTCGCAAACATGCAGAAAAAATGGTATTACTAAACCATAAAGTTCCTTTTCTAAATTCTGATTACGACAGAAACGCAAAGGTGAAGAAAAAATCATGCATTTTTAGTTACAGTTATTGATAATATTATGTGGCTGTGACAAAATTAGATAGTAAATTTAACAAAATTAGTAGTCGAGTTAGTGATTTCTTTTATTTTCTCAATAATTTTTATTAGAAGACAAATATTTCATAACTTTTCAGTATTTTGGCGAAGATCGTAAAGGAAGTCCAAAAAGGCCGAATGCCGATTAGTAGGTAATTTGATATTGGTTGTTCATCTAATTTAAATTAAAAGAACATTCGGAGTTAAACAAACTTTGGTATCCTGGCCGATTGTCGGCTTTGGCAGCTGTTCTCATAAAAAGAGATCAGCCAGTTGCACAGGACATAACATAGTGCACAAGCATTTGTGCGAACACAGGTGCACTCCCTATTCCCTCACTCTCATAGCGCGATGGGACGGCAATCCGACACGACCGGAGAGAGATCAGGCGCAGCACCGACATTAACGTGCTCTCCGATGCACGGGTGTATCAATCCCCAACTTCCAGACTCCGGGCTGCTTTGTGAAAGTTTCTAAGCGAAAAATCTCACGCAAAATATGAAAAAAACATTGTATAAAAGTAAAACTTATTTTTCTGATCTACATTATAGTCAATGGTCATATTTCGGTGCGAGTAAGGTCAGGTGCACAAACCAGTGTAGCAAGTTTTTGCTCGTAAAGGAATGGGCGTAATTTCACTATCACTACTTATTAAGCCGGTCGAGTGATCATGAAATTTTTGTGCATTTTCGATGTTTATTTTGCCTCCAGCTGTTTTCGATTTCACTTGTTTTCGAACTATTTTACTTGGTTTAAATACTTTCTTTGAGTTCCTACGTATGTCCATAAAGGCCCATTTACACATTGCGATTTCATTGCCCGTTGCTTGCCATTTTATTGCAGCAGTTTGCTACTTGCGCTGTGTAAACGTAATCTTGCAATAGGTAAATGGCCGCCTGTCAAATATTCCTGCAATAAAATGGCAAGTAACGGGCAATGAAATCGCAATGTGTAAATGGGCCTTAAAGGTCCTTCTATGGCCTAAGTTCGCCGACTACATACCTAAACGTCAGTATTCTTAAAACATCGTTTTCTATGAATTTTCACGTTTAATTTTTTCAATAAACAGTTATTTTAGAAAACAAGGATGTTTATGTTGGGGTACTTGGGCCTAAGGACGGCAGATAGGGTATGAAAGAAGACTTCGAAAGAACTGAGAGTAGAAGAAGAGAGAGAAAGAGCCTGAGAAAGAACATGGGACATAGGTACTTTTTATCCAGTTGTGGAAAGTAGTTCCCTTAGGACGCAAGTAAAACCGCGGGCTGAATCTAGTCCCAAATAAACCAAAATGATGGCGTCCTAGCCGATTATCAGCCAAGGCGGCTGTTCTCATAGGTATAAGGAGATCAGCCAGCTGCGCAGGGCATATTATAGTGCACAAGCATTTGCGCAGACACAGGTGCACTCCCTATTCCCTCACTCTCATAACCCGATGGGACGACAATCCGACACCACCGGAGAGAGATCAAAAAAGTTTTTTTTTTTGCCTAAATCAAAATAAAGATAAGTCATCATGTTCAAATATATTTTTTTAAATAAGTATATATTTTTCAGGTCTACTGGAGCAGAATATAAGGGATGTTTTTTTACTGGCGTTGTCAATTCATTTGTATTTTTTTTTCACAATAGTGTCTTCAATCCTAATAGTAATACTTAGTAAAATATTAGAAACTAAAGCCGTTCTAGTGCTATATCCATGCACGAACCTTGGCATTAATTTTGGGATCACACCGAGACGAGACAATGGCATAATAATTATAAAATTACATGACAACTGGGTACCTACTCAGCAAGAAGATGTATAGGGACATAGAATAATAATTTGTTAGGTTGTATGTCGTTTAAATAGTATGATTTTTTCTACAGAAACATTTTGTTTGTTTTAAATAATTTTTGTAATTTTTTGTACAGATTTTTTTTATTTAATTAATTTAGATGTTTATTGAGTATTATTATTAATTCTCAATAAAAAAAACATCGTTTATTTTCATATTTACATGCCTACTAGTAGACAAAAGAAATACGGTGTATTAATTAAATTGCTTTATTTATTATGTTGTCTTTTAAAATAAAAATTAAACATTTTATACGTGAAAAATAGGTAATTTTGAGTTATAAGAAACAGTCAAAATTCAAAGAAATACAAATTGCGGTAAAAAATAAATAAAACGAAAATGGATATATTTTTACATTAATTTACATAAAAGAACAGAGAAAACTTATAAAGTTATAACTTTTATTAAAAAATATATTTTTTTAACCTAACATCGTACTATTATTAATTCAAGAATACCATAGGATACTCTTAGTAGCTATTCGTGGATTAAAATTATAAGCAGAGGCCGTACGACAGATGAATGGTACACGTTAAGGTTAAACTCACAACATTTCGCAATAGACCACGGCCGGGCTGGCTGGCGCGCGCGCGAATTCGAATTTAAAAATTCGATTTAAAATTAAAAATCGAAAATATTTTTACGATTTTTTTTTGTTTTCTATTTTTTCTTTTGTGCATTTTTTTCTGTTGGTGTGTGGACTTTTTTTTGTTATGACTGTTTAGTGTGTGTTTTATTATTTTTTTTGGAGATTTTTCATTTCTGGAAGGTTGGTTTTATTTTTTCTTTATTTTTTCATTATTTTTTTTTTATTCTTATAGCTACACAATGAAAAAAAATAATATTTTCCTAACTTAGTAAAAATAATAAATAAAATAACCAAGTTCACGAAACAATTTATCATTTACGCAACAACCTAATTATAGAATCCATAAAAAATAATTATATGTCGACATCGTTGCACATAAAACGAATTTAAATAAAATGGGGGTCAAACTAAACAGAAAATATGAATGAAATGATTAATTAATAAGCTAACATAACCAAGCAATGTCATTTTAATACTTTCTTAATTATGAATTCAATGAAATAACATCAATATTATTAATCTACATAAAAATCTGTTAATTATCTCTTTGATAAACACGCTCTTAATAAATCTTATCCTCGTAAAAATTCACTGTATTAAAAATATTATTTTCCAAAGACAACTGACAGCAATACTTGTAAAAATTAATACAAATTAACAATTTTAATTTATTTATTAAATTTGCAGGGTTCATTCGAAATTGATAATTTACTAAGCAAATAAGAATATTGTGTTTTTTTTTTATTCAAAACTGTTAAACATATTTCAAATAAATCAAAGTAAAAAAAACATGAAAATTATATTTAAAATTCGTTTCAAAACTTTCAAGATCCGTTCACAGTTTAAAAAATAACCTTAATGCTTAAACCTTAACCTTAATAAAATAAATAAGTATTCAAAAATGCGTACAGAATATTAAAAACAAACAACTTAATGTCTTTGATCAAAATAGTAACCTAATTTAATATTATTCAAAATCAATTTACACTCGCGTGCAAATTGTCATTAAAAAATAATATTTGTTTTACGTGCGTATAGTTTTATGTCGGTAATAAAATATTACGTATATAAGTACTTAAATGCACAAATTTTACTGCTAAAATATTAAAGGTATACCTAGTCTAATCTGGAAATATATTTACATAATATACCTACGATAGGTTTTTCTATTAGTTCAATAAATTCACTGTTTTTCTAATAATTAATATCGTCTAATAATTTAAAATAAGCGACATACTGGTATATATTTTCTATTAATAGAAAATCGTTATATTCTTATTTACATTGTTAAAATAGCTGTATTATTAATTTCATTTCGACAACCTATGAGAGAGTACAAAATTTCTACAAATGTGAATTTTAAAAATGTAGGTGTCGTAACTGGGAGCTTATCATTTTTTTATTTTCTGATCTGGACTGTCTCACTGCTGGGAAAAAGCCTTCCTATTTCGTTTCCACGCTATATCCTCCAAGGGTTTCCACCAATCACGGTTGCAGGCACCCACCTTCAGAGCGCTTATTGAAACAGATTTTAATTGCTATGTGGTTTTATAGGTTATTTTCATAATGCATTTCAAAATATTTTAGCAAAAATATTGCGATCTTTTTTTACACAAAATATTGTCAATGGCTATTCATTGTAAATATATACCTATTGCTTTTATATTATAAAGTGAATTACTTAATTATAAAACAGCAATTAAAGAGTTCTATACTATAATATCATCATTTTAAATAAATACTTACTTATTTTCTGCTTATGTAAGTGTAAGTATACCTACTTTAGAAAGAATTTTTGATGTGTTTAAAACAATAACCCCTTATCAGTGTTAGGTGGAACAAATATAATATGACCGTTTGACCTAACAATATCAGTCAACACCTTATTCCTGTTATAACGAATTAAAATCTGATTGTTGAGCAATCAACCACTTGTTTTTGCAAGATAAGATACCTATAGTGTGCCTAGTCTTATCCCAACTACATGGATGCAGCGGAGTACTAGTGTACTACATGGAGCGACTGCCTATCTGACCTCCTCAACCCAGTTACCCGGGCAACCCGATATCCCTTGGTGAGACTGGTTGTCAGACTATCTGGCTTCTGACAACCTATAAATGTTCAAAAGACAGCCGAAACCATCCATTTTAACGTGCCTTCCGAAACACGGAGCATCGATATCGAGATCGATCGAGAACGAAACATCGCGCCAAGCATTGCTTAACCTTATGATCGATCGACCCGTGCGGCTGTTACTTAGCCACAAGTTCAAGAATAGTTCATTTGTTTATCATTATGAACTTCAATAATATTGCGGTAATAATTCTCTCTGGCGGAAGCTAGTACAATTTTAAAATGGAAGTATGTACTAGCGGTTCCACCCACGACCTGGGGAACTATTTCCCGGATAAAAAGTAGCCCATGTCCTTTCGCAAACTCTAGACTATCGGTGTGTCGCAATATGATAGACAAAGCCGAGATAAAGTTATATTCCTAGGGATACCTATAACTATACGCAGTAAAATTTACGCAGACACAGGTACACTCCCTATTCCCTCACTCTCATAACCCGATGGGACGGCAATCCGACACGACCGGAGAGAGATCAAGCAATACAATTTCATGTAGGCATTTGATGTTTAAGAGCCCCTAAAATTCTTATTTTATTATAATTTTAGTCGCAATCAGAATTGTCTATTAAGTATTATATTTATTTATCTGCTTCCCCGAAAGTGGGCCCCGACTTTGTTACAACATGAGACGATAACATTTTTTTCCTAATAATTATTGTGTATATATAGATAATTTTAATGAGCCACATACAGTTTCATCATACATTTAAACTTACATATTCAGAATTAGGAACGAGTAAACAAAAGTTTTTTAGGCTAATTCATTATCTTTCTACGTTCTAACTGGGTGATGTATGTACTGACAACGGCAGGTCAACGTATACCAATCTGTCAAATTTTACCAATCGAACATGTACCTTCCACTATTGTGATAAGGTTGAAAATCTATTGCAGAAATTTGACAGATTGTGGTAAGTTGATGAGCTGTCGTCTGTACTATTTATTCAGTTATAAGGAACTTAAACTATACATTTTGCAACAAATAAATAAATATTTTTTGGAAAAATAAATGATAAAAAAAAACTGGGTATACGTAACTGAAAATACAACTAAAAATCCGTCAAAGGTTTTTTTAAGAAAAGAAAATTGCTTGACTCAAATTAACTATAAAAACTTAACATTCTAAGAATGATAATTAAAAAAAAAAGATTTACATTCTAAGAATGTAAAAAAAATAATTAATAGTAAAAAACCTATAAAAAAACAAATACTAAACAGTTTTTTTTGCAATCAAGTCTATATTTCTATTACATACAATAAAATTGCATCCATTTGTTATTTGAAATGACAATTTTTGGCGGCTATCTTCGTTCATCTTGGCCACCATTGCTGAAAAATCAATCTTGCCATTAGGTATTTTGCCAACAAATACTATATTTAGCATACAGATACTATTTTTGATGCGTAAACAATATTATTTTCTACATATAAAAATATTAACTCTTGCCCGCGGTTTCATTCGTCCCGAGGGAACAACTTCCAGGACCTGGATATAAATAGTATGTCGATGGATGCCTTTTTTGTCGATGGGAAATCATCAGATGACCCCTCCCGCTGTGGGTGAAAGCGTGACGGAGTATCAGACTTTTACTGACTAATACAAAAAACTCATCGTGTTCCTTCGGGAGCCCTTTGTGTACGTCGGCCGCGGTAACCTGCGCGAACAATCAGCAGCCCCGACAGGCTCTGGCCCTAGTGGGTCCTACTAGGGTTTGCTCACTCATTTAGATTGGTTCAGTATATTTTCGTGATAGCACGGTAGACAGAAAAAGTTCTGAGGGAACTATTTCCCGCACCCGGACAAACAGCTAGAAGCATTTAGGTAAGAATACGTCCCGTCGGAGCTGCGGGTTGTTCGAAAGAGTTACCGCGGCCCTGGCACACAAAGGGCTCCCGAAGGAACACGGTGGGTTTTAGTCAGTAAAAGTCTGACACTCCCTCACGCTGTCACCCACAGCGGAAGGGGTCATACTGATGATTTTCCATCGATATAAAAAAAAGGTAAGAATACGTAAGTGTGATTTTTTAATGGCCATTTTTGTTTTTCCAACAGACAAATTCAAATTAGGTATTCAGTAGGTAATCTAGCCATTAATTATATAAGGTCGGTGGGGGCAAGACCAAACGGTTTTTCAATGAGATGAGCAGTATTGTGTTTGAAGACGTGTAGAACCGTACATATAAGCGTATTCTAAAATGTTTTTTGTCATGAGTAAAGAGCAAAGAATATATTTTTGTATCATATTAATACCTTCCTATTAAATCTATTCGAAAGCAGAAAAAAAAATAAGTTAAATGTTGTTATTACGAAAATATGTCTAGGGGAAAGACAAAAAGGTGATGGGGAAAGACCGAAATAGTTTCTAAAATCGTTCAAATGAATATCTGACGCTGTTGATGCTCACTAGTCTTTATTTTGAAGTGCCTAGAATACTCGGAACTACCAGTAGTGTCAAAATGCCTTGGCATAACAAAGATAAAACGAATTATTTGTTTTGTATATTTCAATCTTACCCCACCGGGGAAAGATTGAAGAAGAGGTTCCCAAACTTTTCACTACAGCTTAAAAATGAATTTAAAAAAATACTGTCAATCAAATAAATCCTTTTATTAATAATAATAATTAAAATCCACACAATTTGAAATGAAACTATGAGTTTTGAAATCGGGGTCAGATCGAAATTTTTATATGTTCTTCTTACCCCGTCAAATTTTTATGGGTGAAGATGGAAAGTTGTAATAACTCCTAAAATACGTTATAAAAACATATTTAGGTGTAATAACACGACTAAAAATTCAAAATAATGAGCAGGTATTCCAATAAAACACTCGTACCTACCTCATAAGTGAAGTTATGGAACTCGGGGGAAGATAAAAAAACTCGATTTAACTTCGTAAAAGTTACGACTCGGGTATTTAAGTTTTTAACACGACCAATCACTCGAAATGGCAAACGCTGAATGAGAAAGTTTGGCGTAACAAAATGGCGATTCTAATAATGTTGCTATCACTGCAAAATCTGCACTAAATCTGGAGTTATGGATGACATTTTGTGTTACCCCGTTTTTCATCTTGCCCCCACTGACCTTAATATTTTCTTCGAGAACAACCAAAATTCTTTCGTATCTACGTCAATAGTTACGTAATTTAATTCTAAACTATATTTTAACCTATTTAAATTATTGTCTAAACCTAAACTTTGATTGCATAATTTTGCAAAAAAGCTAGCTCTACAAATGACATTCAGATATTTGTTATTTAATATAAATCCAACTTATTTTTTATGGTAACAACCTATATTTTAACCTCTTAAAATAACTATAGGTAAACATTTTTTATATTTTAGGTAATTTTTTATTTATTTTTTTTTTCTTAAAAAAGAACTTAATATATTGAGATGACGTTCAAAAGCTTGTTATACACTACTCACAAAAATTTAAGGATATTTTTTCATGGACGATTTTGTTATGGGATTTTCAAGAAGCTGTATCTCCAAGGAAAATGATCGTACAGCAAAAAGAAATCCAGGAAATTATAGATTCAAGATTCTAGTTTTCAAATCTATCCATGATTCAATTTTTAAATCACTTGTTTTGGAATAACACTAAAGAAATCAAGGAAAGAAAAAAATTACAGAATTTTTTTCAACTTTGGAAAGCTACAAGTTCATAAAAAATTTTTTTTTCTTTATCTCACTCCAAAGCTTTTTTTGAAAATTTTATGCGCTTTCATTTGATGTAACCGGTTAGTTTGTACGATGATTTTCCAAGGAATTATTGTCAATCAAAGCAAAAACGATCTCGTTCACTTTGTTTATCAATAACTCTGTAAATAATGATTGAATAGAAAATCTAAGCAGAGTTTTGAAATCTACACAAAATTTCCAATAAGGAACCATGGATAGATAATGGCAGTACCACTTTTTTTGGAGTAATATCTTCGTTTGAAAAAAGGTCAAAGAATGACATATTGAAGGATATTTGGAATACTTGCTGTAACTTTTGATACGATGGGTGAACGAAGGATATCGGAGTTAATTTTTTAACATTAAGATGTCCCGGAATATCCCTGAGAAATTCAAACTACTGCGATTTGTTTTTCTTGATGTTCGGAGGCTTTAAACTTTCAGCTACCGCAAAAAATCACAATTCTGAACGAGTTACCAATTCATACCGATTTTTCCAATTAAATTAAGTTTTACTCTAAAATTTTAATTTATTTCATCAAATGGTGAATTCTCGTTACAAATATTCAGTTTTTTTGCAATGTTTTTTCTTACCTAACTTTTATCCCTTCTGAAAAGGAGTAATTACGCGAGTCACATTTGTTGCATAACTCCGACGAGGCACGTGAAAAGATGAATTTTGATAGAAATGTTTTCTTACTGTGCTCGTTTACGTGCAAAAAAATTTAGCCAAAATAAAAAAAAAGTTCTGAGTTTTTTATTTTACTGACAATTTCTTTTTTTTTATAAAAAATCTTCTCTTCGATTAATTTTCCATTTTGATCGAATTAATAAAGATTATGGAGTAAAAAAAAATGATTTTACTGGAAAAATCGGTATGAATTGGTAACTCGTTCAGAATTGTCATTTTTTGCGGTAGCTGAAAGTTTAAAGCCTCCGAACATCAAGAAAAACAAATCGCAGTGGTTTGAATTTCTCAGGGATATTCCGGGACATCTTAATGTTAAAAAATTAACTCCGATATCCTTCGTTCACCCATCGCATCAAAAGTTACAGCAAGTATTCCAAATATCCTTCAATATGTCATTCTTTGACCTTTTTTCAAACGAAGATATTACTCCAAAAAAAGTGGTACTGCCATTAACTATCCATGGTCCCTTATTGGAAATTTTGTGTAAATTTCAAAACTCTGCTTAGATTTTCTATTCAATCATTATTTACAGAGTTATTGATAAACAAAGTGAACGAGATCGTTTTTGCTTTGATTGACAATAATTCCTTGGAAAATCATCGTACAAACTAACTGGTTACATCAAATGAAAGCGCATAAAATTTTAAAAAAAAACTTTGGAGTGAGATAAAGAAAAAAAATTTTTTTATGAACTTGTAGCTTTCCAAAGTTGAAAAAAATTCTGTAATTTTTTTCTTTCCTTGATTTCTTTAGTGTTATTCCAAAACAAGTGATTTAAAAATTGAATCATGGATAGATTTGAAAATTAGAATCTTGAATCTATAATTTCCTGGATTTCTTTTTGCTGTACGATCATTTTCCTTGGAGATACAGCTTCTTGAAAATCCCATAACAAAATCGTCCATGAAAAAATATCCTTAAATTTTTGTGAGTAGTGTATAATCTCAAATATAACCTATTTTTTCTCATAAAATAACTATAGGAAACATTTAATAACATAGCTGTATATTTTTTATAAATTATTGTTTTTTTTTGCAAAAAATCTTGATATATTTTTTGGTGACATTTGTTATATAATACAAATTTAACTTATTTTTTATGATAATTTCTCTTAAAATAACTACTTATAGGTAACATTTAAATTATTACTTATATTTTTGTGTAGTCATAATATATGTATGTAGGAATAAAGAGGAAGATGAGTGAAATGGAACGTGTAATGATGAATGACAGATGTGAAGCATGATAAAGTAAGAGTGAAAGGGATGACGTATAAAGGTGTGAAAGAGATAAGAGTGTAATGTTAAAGATTGAATTATGAAAGAGACTGGAACAAGGACGGGAGAACGGAAGGACGTGTGGAAGACGAGCAAAGACGTTGATCTTGAAAAGAAAATTAAAACTACAGTTAATATCAAGAATCAGGTGTTTAATTCGGCTCCAATTCCCTCTATCCTACATGTATTTTAACTTTTTTTAAATACCTTCAGGTCATTAACATTTAAATTATTGATTTGATCTTTTATTGTCTTTTTATTTTTGCAAAAACTTAATGTTTTCAGATGACATTCAGGGATTGTTATGTAATCTTAAATATACCTAACTTATTTTTGGAAAGCCAGAATATATTTCAATTTTATAAAAATAACTTTAGGTCCTTAACATTTAAATGTTTTATCTAATATTTTAATTAGGTTTTTTTTTTAAAGATACTCTTGATATGTAGGTATTCAGATGACATTTAGAAATTTCTTATGTAATCTTAAATTTTAGTTTTTTTTATGAAGTCATAATATATTTTAACTTTTTTAAATATATTATATTACTTTAGGTAATTTATTTATTCTTTTAAAAACTTTCTTTTGTAAAAGTTCTTGCTTTATTTAGGTATTCAGTTTTAATCTTATTAACTAATTTTAAAATTCAACTTCACAGGTATAAATTAATTTAGAATAAAAGAACGTTAATTTCTACTTGCTTTCAGAAAAATATACGTAATAAACAGGTTAATCCCAGATAAGTTGGAATTGAAAAAGTATCGATCAATATAAAAAAAAACATTTTATTTTAACCGGATGCTAAAGGAGTGGTATTTTTGCTGTCACTTTAATAACACGATGTCACAGTATGATACATTTATATTTTTATATTTAGAGCTCATTAAACTCTGTTCTGCCAAACAGATAAAGTTCCAAAAAAACTCTACTTAAAACCAAAATTACTAGAAAAAAGATTGTTTATATTTTTGTTGTTTTCAAAAGATAATTCGTTCTTCTGATAAACTGTTATTCGTTTTAGATAAATATAATCATTAAATAGGTGTCTGTTTTTTTAGAAAAACCTGCCTAATTAAAAATAAAAGTGTTAAAAAAATATTTTTCTGTACATACATACATGCGTTTTATTTAAATTAGTTTCGTTTTATTTTAAAATTTTGGTTGTGTAGCGTGTGTAGTGGAAGCAAATTAGATCATGTTTTTGTTAATGACAAATTGGGACGATGACAAATCGAGAATAACTCGAATGTAACAACCAAATAAGTTTTTTTTTAATCATCATTCCTTTTTGGTGAGAACTGCATGAAAATATGTGCAGTAGTTTTCAGTATATCGCAAACAGACAGAAAGACGTGACGGAGGCTTCGTTTTAAAATATGTAGTGACGTAAGCTCTCTTTTCTCCATAACCACAGACAATTGATTAATCTGACAATTTAAGTGTTATGTAGCATCAAATTACGGGTGTAACTCATTACCGGTAAATTTTACTTTCGAACAAACCGGTTTTACGAAAAGCGATCCTGTATCTTTACGTCAAGCATTTAAAAAACCGGTCAAGTGCGGGTCACAATTGCGCACGCAGGGTTCCGTACCGTAAATAATAAAACGGATAAAATCCCTTTTGCTGTTTGGGAGTTCTCTAAATGTTTATTTTATTTTAGGTTTCATATTTGTTGTTTTACCAAAGAAACGATGGATGGATTGCGTGAAAGTCGATATAGCTAGGAAGAATGTTACTTGTGAGATGACGGCAGATAGAAGAGTATGGGAGAAGAAACATGCTGCGCCGACCACAAATAAATTGGGATAAGGGCAGGAATATGGTGATTTGTTGTTATAGCAGCAACAATAATATTCACATGATCTGTGAAAATTTCAACTGTCTAACACGATTCATGAGACACAGGCCGATGAAAGATGGACGCATAGACGGACAGCGAACTCTTAGTATAATTATAATAGTGTCCTAGCCGTTTGTCGGCCACGGCGGCTCTTCTCATATAAAGAGATCAGCCAGCTGCGCAGGACATACTATAGTGCACAAGCATTTGCCTCACTCTCAGAACCCAATGGGACGGCAATCCGACACGACCGAAGAGAGATTAGGGGCAGGACCGACATTAACGTGCTCTCCGATGCACGGGTGTATCAATCACCAACTTCCAACTCCGGGCTGCTTTGTGAAAGTTTCTAAAACCCACAAAGCGATTTCGGCCCGTCCTGGGAATCGAACCCGAGACCTCGTGATCAGCAGTCGGCTATGCGACAACTAGACCAACGAGGNGGTGTATCAATCACCAACTTCCAACTCCGGGCTGCTTTGTGAAAGTTTCTAAAACCCACAAAGCGATTTCAGCCCGTCCCGGGAACCTCGTGCACAGCAGTCGGCTATGCGACCACTAGACAGTTCTTAGTAATACGGTCCTAACCAGTGGGTATGGTGAACGGTACCCTAAAAATGTATTTATTCTGTTCAATAGTCAATTTATTGGACACGCCTTATAATTTTTTTGTTGACAGTTCCAGTGAAATTTCACGGTCTCGCATTTTTAACCGACTTTTTGAAGGAGGTTAAATCATGTTTATATTTGAACTGCGCATTCTTTGTCATGTGTCATTTCGAAAAATATCGATGTCCCACATAAATAATGTACTCTAACTGTACTTTACAAAATATTGCCTCTTTCACGGCCCTTAAGTCACATTTATTATCCAGGAAAAGTGATTTGAGTGCTTAACTTTTCAATATTAGAATTCATTTTATAATGTTTTTTCTTATTGGCTTATTGGCTACAGGTTTAGTGTCAGAGTTCTCTCAAAACTTCCAGAACTCAAATTCCACCGGCGTGCGGCACTGTGTCGCACACAAATGTATCTCCTGGTGTACTCGCTCTAGCAAACAGTAACACATTGCGTGCGAACATTTCTAAAATGTCCGCGAAATTGCAACCTTTGGTAAAATCACGTCAAGAAGCGTATAGCACTGACAAAATAGTGATTTCTGATTACTTTTTTAACTAACATTAGGACAGGTACATATTATTATAGTAAAAATCCTTCAAGAAAAATATTTCATGGTTTTTTTATTAAGGAAAACTAATCTTTTTAATGGTAACTCACATTAGTCCTAAGGTAATATTTTTATGGTTAGGAAGTGTTAAAATAACCTTAAAAGTATTTTTTCCGTAATTTGACGATATAAATAAAATGTACCGACAAATTACTCTTGAGACTATTGTATTTTTTTATATTTTAGTATATCTTTTATCTATACTAATATTATAAAGAGGAAAACTTTGTTTGTTTGTTTGTTTGTTTGTTTGGTTGTAACGAATAGGCTCAAAAACTACTGGACCGATTTTAAAAATTCTTTCACCTTTCGAAAGCTACATTATCCACGAGTGACATAGGCTATATTTTATCCGGGTACGGGCAGTAATTCCCGCGGGATGCGAGTGAAACCGCGGGAAAACGGCTATTTTAAATATTAATAAATAAATTCAGAAAAACATTATATACAACAAAAAAAACTAGTTTCGACAGAAAACGAAAAGAAGAAACGTCTTTGCGGTACTTCTTTTTCACTGTCACCCTGAACTGTGTAATTACTAGCTTCCGCCAGCGGTTTCACCCGCTTTCCCTTGGGAACTACAGCGCGCACCCGGATAAAAAGTAGCCTATAGCCTTCCTCGATAAATGGGCTATCTAACGCGGAAATAATTTGTCAAATCAGACCAGTAGTCCCTGAGATTAGCACGTTCAAACAAACAAACAAACTCTTCAGCTTTATAATATTAGTACAAATTCTATCTATTGGTATTAGACCTTCATAAATATATGATAAAACTGGCGGAAAAGATAGATAGGAAGTTCAACTGTTAGATTATTTACTTTTAATAGCTTACAGACAACTTCAGGTCAGGGACTTCAAAAAAAAACTACATGAGTAGATAGCTTTAGATCCGGGTCAAAATATGCCAAATTCTTAACTTTTTATCACCTGATTGAACCATTTAAATAAAATTATAAAAAAAACAACATGCTTCAGAAGACACGGTAAATTGGTGTTCAATTGAAAATCTGTGACAGTCGTTACGGGTACTCAGAAGCCAGAAAGTCTGATAACCAGTCTTACCAAGGGGTATCGGGTTTAAAGTAAAGTAAAAGGCAGATAGGCAGTCGCTTCATGTTAAACACTGGTTCTCAGCTGCATCAACCCAATCAACCCTGGGGAACACAATACTCCTAACTAAGACTGACTGCAGATTTTCTGGCTTCTAACGACCCGTAACGACTGCCAAAGATGTTCAAACGATAGCCGGGACCCACCAATCTAACACAAAAAACTCATCAAGTGAAGGTGGTCACCCATCCACAGACAGACCGCGCTAAACGTTACTTAACCTTATGATCAACTGCCTCGTTGGTCTGGTGGTCGCATAGCGCGACTGCCGTGCCACGGGTCTCGGGTTCGATTCCCGGGCCAGGCCAAAACACGCTTCTAAAACCCCACGCTTTGTGGGGTTTTAGAAGCTTTCACAAAGCAGCCTAGAGTTTGGAAGTTGGCGGTGTTACACCCCTGTGCCTGGGAGGGCACGTAAAGCCGTCGTCCTCGATTGTTGCTCAGTAGCAGTCGTAGTTACAATTCCACGTGAGAGACCGTCAGGCGGATTTGAGAAAACTCTGACACTAGGGCTTGTCAGGTGATTAAACCTGCAGCGAGTGAGATAAGAAGAAGAAGACCTTATGATCGACCCGTGCAGCTGTTACTTAGCCACGAGCTAAAACATGTGGCTTAAACACGCGCCTTTTTCTTATGCAAGTGGATAAACATACGCTAGAAAATGTGTAAGTATGGATGTTTATATCTGTTTTATCACTGTTTTATGCAAAAACTACTAGAGCAATTCCGGTTAAACTTTGTACAGAGGACAGCAGGTCAACGTATACGAATCTGTCAAATTTTACCAATCAAACATTAACCTACCGCCATTGCGATAAGGTTGAAAATCGATTGCAGAAATTTGACAGATTGTGGTAACTTGATGTGCTGTCGTCTGTACATATAAAGTGCATATTGTAGACTTACAATATGTATAATTTTTATTTCAATAAATAGCCCCTTTAATAAGAAAAATCGATAAAACTGGAGAAAAAAAAATTGTCTATACTAATATAACAAAGAGGAAACTTCGTTTTTGTTTGTTTGCTTGTACCCGAATTTTTCTAAACTACCGAACCGATTTCAAAAATTCTTTCGCTTTTGGAAGGCTACACTATCCCCAAGTAACATAGCTATATTTTATCCGGCTACGGGAAGAAGTTCCCATGACTCGCAGGTGAAACCGCGACAAAACAGCTAGTCATTTATATAATGTGATAGCCATGCTATGAATGGACATATTGATAAAGATAATTATCAATACGTCAATATATTGACAACACATGTCTGTGTATCTAACTGTTCCCAATAACCCATCTATCTATTGATTTGCTTACTAGAGATTGAATTATGACATTAGCTCCATATAAGTAATGTCAAATTACTATCTCTAGTAACGAAATCGACAGATGGATAGCTTATTGAATTCCACAGACTACAAGAAATCATTCAATCGTTGATGATGAAAAGACATTATTTATCGAGGAAATTATGTACTGAAAAGCAGTCATTATCTTTGACTAATGTTTATGTACTAATGATTTCAAAATGAGAGAGATACATTGATTGATTTAGAACATGGTCACATCTATGGACCGTTTGCTGTTTGAATTACAATGTATCATTTAACAGCATGAGCATTCCTTTTACCAGCAGGGTAAAAAATGCTGCCTATAAATCTCCTAAAAAAAAAAACTTTTTACAAAAAAACAAAACCAACTTCACAAAAAACACTGAAAGGGATAAAAAAATAAAACTTTTCACATGGCTCTAAAAGTCGGTGTCTGCAGGTCTGTTGACTGTGTTTATTTTGCCACCGACTTCTAGAGCCATGTGAAAAGTTTTATTTTTTTATTCCTTTCAGTGTTTTTTTGTGAAGTCTGTGTTGTCTTTTTTTGTAAAAAGTTTTTTATTTTATGGTTTTCAGTTTTCGGGTCTAAAACTATAATATCTTTAATACCCATACCCACCCATCCACAGTGACAGTCGGTCCGGTAATAATATCATCGACGTAAAAAAGTGTATGAAATTTGAAGAGTTCTCTCGATTTATCCAGGATCCCATCATCAAATCCTGGTTTCCTTACCATGGGACCACCTGTGAAGAACACCCTTTCAAACAAAAAAAGAATTTTGAATATCGGTTCAGCCATCTTCGAGTAACACACACAAATATTTATTTAAAAGCTGAAATATTGCACAGAGGTTCATCTTAAACTCTCACGCGAGATAAGAAAGGATTTCTCGAAATTGCCACGGGAACGGGCAAAAACGGGATTTTAAGTTTTACGCTGGCCGATGACAGAAGCTGCCAAGAATATTGTAGATAATCTTAGTTCATAACAGCACTACTGTGGCGTTATTTTTCCAGCTTATAATCTTTCATTGTTATATTGGATAACTCGGTCATTGTCACCGGAGTTACGTAAAATCTTATTGTGAACACTTCAATTACTCACTTATTCACGTGGTTCTGCCTGTTTGGAATTCTAGTTTATTTTCCCATGTAATATAAAGATTGACAGAAGTCATTGCTCGCATTTTTGAACCAAATTCAAAGTATTTCTTAATTCGGTAAACAAAGTTAACTGGGCCTATGATTTTTTTTAACCGATCACGAAAAGAAGAAGAGTACCTACTTTTCTTCTCTCTGTGGGGGCAGCGTGAGAGTCAGGCTTTTACTGACTAAAACCCAACGTGTTCCTTCTGGAGCTCTTTGTGTGCCAGGGACAAGGTAACTCGCGCGAACAATCCCGTAGCCCCGGCAAGACCTCACAATAGGGAGGCAATCATTTCAGATAAGAGATGTTATATAAGCGTAGTGTAATAGCGAAATTCCATTAACATTATTTGAGCACCTTTTTTCGCTAACAAACTTTGTGGACACGTCGACCCAACTCCACTTATTTGCGCACAAAGGTTGCAGTTTCGCGTACATTTTGGCACGTTCGCACGCAATTTGTTACTGTTTGCTAGAGCCAGTAGACCAGAAGATTACAACAGACCAGTAGAGTAGAACAGAAGAGACTTAGGTATTTGTCACAGTGCCGCCAGTGGAATCTCCTACAGACACACAGACATTCAAATATTCTACTATAGACGCCTTAAAATAAATTGAGTAGATTTAAAAATATATTTTTTCGCTAAACTTGCAAAACTCGATTTCTTAAAGTAACGTTTATACTGTTAATACATGAGAAGGTCGTTATACTTAGATGCTAAATCTCTTATATCTATGTACAGACGACAGCACATCAAGTTACCACAATCTGTCTTTCTGCAATAGATTTTCAACCTTATCGCAATGGCGGTAGCAGGTCATCCTGTCCGTTCCTTCTTTGTGATAAGGTTGAAAATCTATTGAAGAAATTTGACAGATTGTGGTAGATTGATGTGCTGACACCTGTACCTTACCTATCTAAGTATACTTATTTAATAAAGAGGAATATATTTTTTGTTAGCACCATAAAGGCTCTGAAACTACCGGACCGATTTGATAAATTCTACTTTGGAAAACTTCACTATTCATGAGTAACATAGACTTTTTTATCCGAGTACGGGAAGAAGCTCCCCGAGACGCAAATGAAGCCGCGGGAAAATTGCTAGTCTATACTTATAATAAATCTGTAGAGAGGTTAATTCTTTACATGAAATATATTTCCGAAATAACTATCAGGGGGTGATTAGGGACCGATACTGATGTCAAAAATGCAATCAGTAGAATTTTAGCAAAAAAATTTATCAGCAAAAAAAAAGCATTGCCATCCAGCGTGGCAATGCTGCCAGCCTTTTGGGCACGCTCCCGGTCGACAGCGACGGGGAGGAATTCTTTGACGCCTTTTAGTTTTAGTTTAAGTTTTTTTTATTAGAAAGTTGCAAATAAAATTATTTTTGTGGAACCTGGCAATATTATGGCTTACAAATCTATAGATAACATAGACTTAGCCACAAGATCCCTTAAAGTGTGACTGTTTGGATCCAACTTACAATAAACGAAACGTGTAAAGATTCACAAAAATTCCTTTCTTATTACAAACGAAAGTAAGAACTATATTTATCCGTATTGCAGTTTAAGATTTGCCATTGAAATAATAATACTTACTGGGCAAGACCGGACTTTCAAAAATGAGATCAGTTCACCGCTCCAGATACCGTTTTCACCTTCGTTTTGAAAACAGGGTTGGTACATGAGTTTTTTATTCTGCCTCGTTAACTACCTAGACTGCCTCGTTGGTCTAGTGGTCGTATAGCCGACTGCTGTGCACGATTCCCGGGACGGGCCGAAATAGCTTTGTGGGTTTTAGAAACTTTCACAAAGCAGCCCGGAGTTGGAAGTTGGTGATTGATACACCCGTGCATCGGAGAGCACGTTACTGTCGGTCCTGCGCCTGATCTCTCTCCGGTCGTGTCGGATTGCCGTCCCATCGGGTTATGAGAGTGAGGGAATAGGGAGTGCATCTGTGTCTGCGCAAATGCTTGTGAAGTGCACTATAATATGTCCTGCACAGCTGGCTGATCTCCTTATTTGAGAACAGCCGCCGTGGCCGCCAATCGGCTAGGACGCCATTATCATCATCATCATTTTATTCTATACTGGCAGTTTGCCGCCCCCGGGAAAAAAGTAGTCTAATATGTTCTTTCTCAGGCTCCAAGTATCATCATCGGCCTAGCCTTTTCCCAACTATGTTGGGGTCGGCTTCCAGCCTAACCGGATACAGCCGAGTATCAGTGTGCCACACGGAGCGACTGCATGTCTGACCTCCACAACCCAATTACCCGGGCAACCCGATACTCACTGTCAATCTATACATATTTGCATTTTTTTATATTTATATAAGTAACTAGCTTCTGCCCGCGACTTCGTACGCGGAACATGTCGCTTATGCCAGCGATAACGGGTCGTCAAAATAAAAGATTTAAACGTCTGATCTGATGTCGAATTCTAAGAGCCCGGGGAAACGACGTGCTGCGCGAGACGATTCGAGATGTTTCAGACTTATCATACCATACCATTGCATCGCATTGAGTGCCTTTTTAGAATGTATGGATAACGCCATCATCTCTGTACCAAGTTTCATCAAAATCGGCTCACTGGTTTAGGCTTAAAAGCGTAACAGACAGACAGAGTTACTTTCGCATTTATAATATTAGTAGGGATAATTTTTAACACATCCATGTATTACGAAAAAAAATCTTCCCTCTCTCCAAAACTTTGACAACCCTATTGAAAATTGTATCAGATGTTCAACTTTATGGAATTAAATTAAAACTTTCCGAAAGGTTATGGTTATACATAATTATGACTCATGCTAGCTGTTACCCGCGGTTTCACCTGCGTCCCGAGGGTGCTACTCCCCGCATCTGGATAAAAAATAGCCTGGATAATAGCCTAAGTATATGTTATTCTGTTGTTTTTATATACTTAGTATCTACTAGCTTCCGCCAGCGGTTTCACCCGCTCTCCCGTGGGAACTACTGCGCGCGCCCGGATATAAAGTAGCCTATAACCTTCCTCGATAAACAGGCTATCTAACACTGAAAGAATTTTTCAAATCGGACCAGAAGTTCCTGAGATTAGCGCGTTCAAACAAACAAACAAACTCTTCAGCTTTATAATATTATAGTATAGATTAGGTACTGTAAAGTCGTTTTTGCGTTTAAGAGTAAAAGATATACAAAAACTTACTTTGGAATCCACCATCTTTATTTTATTTGTAAAAATACTAAACGATTTTAAGCTTTCGTAATTTAATATCATTACAGACAGCAACCATTGTGGTTTATGCATCAAAATGCAATAATTATGTGCGATTACATTCAAAGAAGGTCGTATTAGAGCGCTTTCACACTAACTATTTGATCGCGCGTATACGTTCGATGTTTTAGGTAGACGTCAAACATTCTAAGCAAAAGAAAAACCTATCGTGTGGTTTGAGAAGTCTTGAACTGGTAAGCAAGGCTCGGATACCGGTAAAATTTTCAAACCGTTATTATGTACAGACAACAGCAGGTCAACGTATACGAATCTGTCAAATTTTACCAGTCAAACATTAACCTACCTACTGTTGTGATAAGGTTGAAAATCCATTGCAGAAATTTGACAGATTGTGGTAACTTGATGTGCTGTCATCTGTACTTGACGCAAAACCTTTACGTTACGGTTTCGTTCGCATAAACCGTTTTTTTTAAACCGATATTTGGAACAGTATTTACATAAAGGTTTTTTCGGATTAAACGGTTTAGAGCAATAAAAACCGGTTAATACGGACGCACCATAAAGAAACGCCGCGCGCTGTTCAGATTTTATTCGCAATAAGTTGCAACGCGTTTGCGGACATGCCGCTCGTCGAATAAACCGGTTAATTTGGGTTAAAATAAAGTTCTTAAAACGTTCACGTTCTTAAGAAAAGTTCGGAGGAAAACCGTAATAAACCGGTGTTAACCGGTATTTTTTAAACCGGTTCCGAGCCTTGCTGGTAAGTAGTTGTCTATTGTTTTTAGGGTTCCGTACCCAAAGGGTTAAACAGGACCCTATTACTAAGACTTCGTTTTCTGTCTGTCTGTCTGTCTGTCTGTCTCCACGCTGTATCTCATTAACCGTGATAGCTAGAAAGCTAAAATTTTCACAAATGATGTATTTCCATTGCCGCTATAACAACAAATACAAAATTTAAAAAATATATATATATCAATGGGGGTCCCCATACAATAAACGTACAGAACCCTTCATATGCGAGTCCAACTCGCACTTGGCCGGTTTTTATAATTCATCATTACTACCCGTAACGACGGCCAAAAATGGCATATGACAGCCGGGACTCACCAGTTTATCGTGCCTTCTGATCAAAGTCCTGACTCATCAATGCAGGGCCCAAACCCGTGAACCTATAAAGCTGAAATTTTGTACAGAGGTTCATCTTAAGACTCTCACGCGAGATAAGAAAGGATTTCCCGAAATTGCCATGAGAACGGGAAGAAACGGGATTTTAAGTTTAACGCGGGCGAAGCCACCGGTAAAGGCTTGTATTAATAGCCAGTCTGAATGCCCTCGTAGGATCAGACATTCCTAACAGTTTCAATGCAATTTTATTTTAGCTTTATTCATTAGTACCTATATGTTAAAGATTTCTAGATATATTTGGATACTTCAATTATCATTCACTAGCGACATACCTTGGGTTTACACGTGTTTCTAATACCTATACTAATTTTATAAAGCTAAAAATTTGTTTGCTTGAAACTGCTAATCTCAGGAAGTACTGGTCTGATTAAAAAAAAAATCTGAAGTTAGATAGCCCATTTATAAATGAAGGTTAAGGTTGCATTACTTCTTATAAATGACTAGCCGTTTTCCCGCGGTTTCACTCGCATCCCGTGGGAATTACTGCCCGTATCCGGATAAAATATAGCCTATGTCACTCGTGGATAATGTAGCTTTCGAATGGTGAAAGAATTTTTAAAATCGGTCCAGTAGTTTTTGAGCCTATTCATTACAACCAAACAAACAAACAAAGTTTTCCTCTTTATAATATTAGTATAGATTCATTACTATTAGGCAACTTTTAGGTTTTTTGTGGTTTTTTTTAGCAAAGTAGTCTTCCCACGGGACACGGGAAATCTGTCTTTACCAATCGAACATTAACCTTCCACTATTGTGATAAGGTTGAGAATCTATTGCAGAAAGACGGATTGTCGTCTGCATCTTATAAGATGTACCGTAGAGACATGCGTAAATGGTCGTTATCAGATAAGACGAGTGTTCAATTTCATTCAATTAAACCGGTTAAAGCGACAATTATTTATGCTTCTTCTATTGCAGATTACATAACGGCAAAGATTATATTTCTGAAGTTATAAAAAGGTGACGAATAAATACAATTTTTCTGATTTTTTAGGGTTCCGTACCCAAAGGGTAAAACGGGTGTCTGAAACCGCAAATTATAACTTTGTTATTCATATCTTTGTATTAAAATAAAGTTATTTTTTGCTACCCGTAAAATGTTTGTATTTTGGCTAGTTGTAGGTAGTAGATACGTAAATTTATCATAGACTAGCTTCCGCCCGCGGTTTCACCAGCTTTCCCGTGGGAACTACTACGCGTACCCGGATAAAAAGTAGCCTATGTTGTTCCTCAGGGTCTATTATAACTCTGTACCATTTCATCAAAATCAGCTCACTGGTTTAGGCGTGAAAGCGTGACAAACAGAGTTACTTTCGCATTTATAATATTAGTAGGGAAGTAGGGATATACCTATCAGAATTACATAAGGCTCCTTTTTGTTCGTGTCCGTCAAGTAGTTCCCACGGGACGCGGGTGAAACCACTAGCATAAGATAGTATTTGGTATTGCATAAAGTGATATAACGTAAACAAATGACTAACTGATTGCGAGAAGTGGCCTGTGCATATGAAATTTAGGCCAATTTTCTATCCAGGCCATATTAATAAGTCAGCCATCGATATGCAATGAATTTGGCACAATTTAACAAATCATTCCCACATGGATGTTTGTGGTCGGCGAAATAATAGAAATTGTTACCGCGTGTACCGACAACAGCACATCAAGTTACCACAATCTGTCAAATTTTACCAATCGAACATTAACCTACCACCTGCTATAAAGTTTGTTCCACTATTTCTTCTTGCCAGCAAAAACACATAGGGAGTGGTGAAGGGCGGGCGTTTTGGGGCTGTCTTTTGTAAAATTGACCTACAAAAAGTGCTGATTTTCAGTCTACTTTGAATAAATGACATTTATCTTTTAATCTATTGCAGAAATTTGACAGATTGTGGTTACTTGATGGGCTGTTGTCTGTATTCTGAAATGAGTTTAACTTCAACTATTTCTTGGACCGGGTTAAAATATGGCCTACTTGCTGTTTCACCCGCGTTCCGAGGGAACACCTTCCAGTACCCGGTTAAGACAATGTTACTCGAGGATAGTCTAGCTTGTCAACAGTGAAAGAATTTTCAAAATCGGTCCAGTACTTTTTGACCCAATTCGTTACAAATATACAACTCTAAAATATACGCATATTTCTAGGTATACTTAATAATTATTATTTCTCGATATTGTTATAAATAACAAGGAATTGCAATAGATATGGCACGTCATAAATTTATAATAAATCACGTATTTATCTAACCTTGAATCCTGCGACGGTCAAAATGTCCATCAATCAGTATATTGACAGCACATAAAGCTTTACTGGTTCGAAGAAAGTACAGATGACAGCAGGTCACGGTATCCGAATCTGTAAAATTTTACCAATCGAAAATTAACCTACCACTATTGTGATAAGGTTGAAAATCTATTGCAGAAATTTGACAGATTGTGGTAACTTGATGTGCTGTCGTCTGTACCTACAAGTTTCTTAGATAAATATAGCTCAAATTCATTGAAAACATAAACCTCGGTTTTCTCAAAACAACTTTTTACTATGAATTTTAACGTTCAAATTTGAAATTTGAAGATTTCTCTCAATTTCTCCAGGATCCCATCATCAGATCCTGGTCTCCTTACCATGGGACCACACTGACATCGTACTCTTTCAAACACAAAAAGAATTTCTCAAATCTAATCTAAATATAACTGCCGGAGATATGGATTAACATACTAAAAAAAAAAATACGGTCGAATTGAGAACCTCCTCCTTTTTGGGAAGTCGGTTAATAAGCCGTTCTAAAATATGTCTTCGAGTTTAAAATCATGTACATATAATGTGATATAGATAGTAGAGAAAGTTCAACGTTCTTAGCCACGTGATTGCACACTATCATCTTAACCTGTGACCCTTATTAGATGAAAGTACATAAAACATTATTCTGTTATTATTATATAGCGTATTAAGAGGCCAATTAACCGTATTATGAACTAGATACTTATTGTCGGGCGGGACTTGTCTTTTATCTTATTATTTTATTTAAGTAGGAATTGGGGTTTTTCTACATCTATACTAACTACTAGCTTCTGCCAGCGGCTTCGCCCTCATAAAACTTAAAATCCTTTTTTCCCCGTTCCTGTAGAAATTTCGGGGAAATCGTGTCTTATCTCGCGTGAGAGTCTTAAGATGAACCTCTGTGCAAAATTTCTGCTTTATAGGTTCACGGGTTTGGGCCCTGCGTTGATGAGTCAGCGAATGTGATTTTTATATTGTATATATAGAAGACTAGCTTCCGCCAGCGCTTTCACCCGCTTTTCTGTGAGAACTACTGAGCGCACCCGGATAAAAAGTATAGCCTTCCTCTGTAAATGGGCTATCTAACACTGAAAGAATTTTTCAAATCGGACCAGTAGTTCCTGAGATTAGCGGGTTCAAACAAACAAACAAACTCTTCAGCTTTATAATATTAGTATATGTAGATTTAATCTAAGTAGGTATTGGGGTTTTGATGTATTACATCTAGGTGGCACATCTATGCTAGAATAATAAAAAAAAACCGGCCAAGTGCGAGTTGGACTCGCGCACGAAGGGTTCCGTACCATTACCATCTATGAATAAAGTACAATTGGAATTGTCAAGCGTGAGTTACTTAAGTTGAACATTATTTCTAATAGATGGCGCTACTAGTATACAATTTTGCAATTAATTAATATAAATCAACAGCCTTAATAATGTAATTTTTTTTTAATTTTTGTATTTGTTGTTATAGCGGCAACGGATATACATCATTTGTGAAAATTTCAGCATTCTAGCTATCACGGTTAATGAGATACAGCCTGGAGACAGACAGACAGACAACGAAGTCTTAGTAATAGGGTTCCGTTTTACCCTTTGGGTTCGGATCCCTAAAAAGGAAAGTTTCAATACGAATTAGTAAGAATTTTATTTAATTGTTGTCGGGAGCGCTACTAAACGAAGCGCTCCGAGGAATAATAAAGGTGCGCTTCGATATCGGTGGCCACCTGTTTTTTTTCTTTTTTATAATTATATTTAAAAATGAAAAAAATATGTTTAAAAATAAATAAATGGAAATAATAAATGGTAGTAATAAAGGTGCAAAATGCACCTTTATTACTACCATTAATTTATTATTTTTATTTCCATTAATTTATTTATTAGGTGCGTTTCGAGGAATACCTCATTTATCCAGGTATCTACCTCTCAAAAGCTTATTCTATCAAAAGCTAGTTAATAGACTCGCTACTAACTAGCAGATAAAACTAGAAATATTTCTAAAGTTGGTAAAACCCGTAGTTTAGCTACATAGATGTTGCTTTAACACGATTCGATGTGAACGGCTGGTCTGACCAATAACGATATCATATTACAAGTATGAAACAGTAGTACAACTTCGGGTCATGGCCACAAAAATATTATTAAAATATCTATGGTCATGGCACATTGTACCGGCACCGCTCCAACCCGGCAAATAACGTGTCATTTAAATTTGAACATTAAATCGTATGACGTATGATATATTTCATAACAACGTGAGTTGTTAGATAGGAAACCGCGCGCTGACAGCCCGCCGTTGGCTTTTTAGGGTTCCGTGCCCAAAGGGTAAAAACGGAACCCTATTACTAAGACTTTGTTGTCTGTCTGTCTGTCTGTCTGTCTGTCTGTCTGTCTGTCTGTCTGTCTGTCTGTCTGTCTGTCTGTCTGTCTGTCTGTCTGTCTGTCTGTCTGTCTGTCTGTCTGTCTGTCTGTCTGTCTGTCTGTCTGTCTGTCTGTCTGTCTGTCTGTCTGTCTGTCTGTCTGTCTGTCTGTCTGTCTGTCTGTCTGTCTGTCTGTCTGTCTGTCTGTCTGTCTGTCTGTCTGTCTGTCTGTCTGTCTGTCTGTCTGTCTGTCTGTCTGTCTGTCTGTCTGTCTGTCTGTCTGTCTGTCTGTCTGTCTGTCTGTCTGTCTGTCTGTCTGTCTGTCTGTCTGTCTGTCTGTCTGTCTGTCTGTCTGTCTGTCTGTCTGTCTGTCTGTCTGTCTGTCTGTCTGTCTGTCTGTCTGTCTGTCTGTCTGTCTGTCTGTCTGTCTGTCTGTCTGTCTGTCTGTCTGTCTGTCTCCACGCTGTATCTCATTAACCGTAATAGCTAGAAAGCTGAAATTTTCACAAATGATGTATTTTTGTTGCCGCTGTAACAACAAATACTAAAAATTAAAAAAAGTTATATATTAAGGGGGTCCCCATACAATAAATTATAAAAACAGTGCAATTTGAATACAACGCCATCTGTTACTCAAGCGTGGAACTACAGCTTGGTATTGTTTTGACGTTATGAAATATATCATACGTCATACGATTTAATGTTCAAATTTAAATGACACGTTATTTGCCGGGTTGGAGCGGTGCCGGTACAATGTGCCATGAGCCTTATAGTATAACTGTCAAATGAAATAATCATCATCTGCCTAGCTTTTGGGTTCATCTAGCTAGTGGGTTTTAGAAACTTTCACAACGCAGCCTGGAGTTTGGAAGTTGGCGGTGTCACACCCCCGTGTTTGGGAGGGCACGTAAAGCTGGCGTCCTCGAATGCTACTCAGTAGCAGTCGTAGTTATAATACCACGTCAGAGGCAGTCAGGCGGATTTGAGAAAACTCTGACACTAGGGCTTGTCAGGTGATTAAAACCTGCAGCTCATTCAATAAGAAGAAGGATGACTCCTCAACCCAGTTACCCTGATACTCCTTAGTAAGGCTTGTTGTCAGATTTTCTGGCTTCTGACTACCCGTTACAACTGCCAAAGATATTCAAATGACAGCTGGCACTCACAAATTTAACGTGTCTTCCAAAACAAGGAGGAACTCATCAATATTTCGACATAATGCAATCTCGCGAGTATTCTAACGATATTTATAAACTTACGGTGACGTACCTATATTAAAAGCCTCTTATATCTATACTAATATTATAAAGCTGAAGAGTTTGTTTGTTTGTTTGAACGCGCTAATCTCGGGATCTACTGGTCCGATTTGATAAATGCTTTCAGTGTTAGATAGCCCATTTATCGAGGAAGGCTATAGGCTACTTTTTATCCGGTTGCGCGCAGTAGTTCCCACGGGAAAGCGGGTGAAACCGCTGGCAATTCTAAAATAAGCTCAGAAATAAATCTTCTGTTATATTTCTGTAATGGTCTATACACGCGTTGCATCAAGGCTAACAAAGTTTCGATAGTCTTGCAAAACCAATACATATTAACTATGTCGATTATATACTATATAATNTCTACTGGTCCGATTTGATAAATGCTTTCAGTGTTAGATAGCCCATTTATCGAGGAAGGCTATAGGCTACTTTTTATCCGGTTGCGCGCAGTAGTTCCCACGGGAAAGCGGGTGAAACCGCTGGCAATTCTAAAATAAGCTCAGAAATAAATCTTCTGTTATATTTCTGTAATGGTCTATACACGCGTTGCATCAAGGCTAACAAAGTTTCGATAGTCTTGCAAAACCAATACATATTAACTATGTCGATTATATACTATATAATATGTTTGACCAGTAAATAAACTTTATGGTCCCTTCCTTCTTTAGGATTGGTTAATAAACTACCAGTTTCACGTGGCTTCCCCGCGGCCTGGCCTTTGTCCCATACACAGATTAAATGTAGCCTGTGTCACCCAGTGTACAAAAGTGAAATCATTTTTAGGGTTCCGTACCCAAAGGGTAAAACGGGACCTTATTACTAAGACTTCGTTGTCTGTCTGTCTCCACGCTGTATCTCACTAACCATGATAGCTAGAAAGCTGAAATTTTCACAAATGATGTATATTTCCGTTGCCGCTATAACAAAAAATACAAAAAAAAAAACTTAATGGGGTTCCCCATACAATGGTACGGAACCCTTCATGCGCGAGTCCAAATCGCACTTGGCCGGTTTTTTGAGAAAATCAAACATGCAACTGGATTTATAATATTAATATCCAAAATGTCATATCAATAAATAATTCATGCATTTCCTACTTTATCTAATAAATCAATATTTTTTGCAAAATGTTAACCGCTAATCACCAAAACTTGGTGTTAACATTTACAAACACGGAATTGAAAATACGAAAATTGCTCTTCGGTTAATTAATTTCCTGGTACTAACAAAAAATATTAATTCAATATGCACATCAGAATCTGACATAATGTTATACATCCCTACTAATATTATAAATGCGAAAGTAACTCTGTCTGTCTGTCTGTAACGCTTTCACGCCTAAACCAGTGAGCCGATTTTGATGAAATTTGGTACAGGGATAGAATATATCCTGAAGAACAACATAGGTAACAGGAACAACATAACATAGGTAACAGGAATAACAAGAACAACATATACTTTTTATCTGGGTACGGGAAATAGTTCCCTCGGGAAGCGAACGAAGCCGCTGGCAGAAGCTAGTCTATCATATTTTGTAATCAACGTCCCAGCAAATAGTAGTTCCGAGATTTAGATTAAAGAAATCAAATAAATCGTTTTTTAGGGTTCCGTATCCAATGGTGATTAAAATTTCCGTATCCTCTTACTAAGACTTCGTTGTCTGTCTGTCTGTCTCCGGGCTGTATCTCATAAGCCGTCATAGCTAGAAAGCTGAAATGTTCACAAATGATTTAAGTATTTCCGTTGCCGCTATAATAATAAATACATTTTTTTTTAAGATACGTTCATATTTCATAGATAATTATGGTACGGAACACTTCATGCGCGAGTCCAACTCGCACTTGGCCGGTTTTTAGGGAATTGTGTCCAATTTTACAACAAGCTGCCTAAGTGTGTAACCGATCTCACGGATATATTTAAAAACACTGTAAAATCCACCCTAATTAAAAAAGCTTATTATAAAATTCAAGACTTCGTTGACGATAAAAATATATGGCGCTAACTCATCTCTGCATGTGTGACCCTATTACTAAAGGCCCGTTTACACAATGCGGTTTCATTGGCCGTTGCTTGCCATTTTATTGCAGGAATATTACACAGGTAACCATTTACCTATAGCACGATTACGTTTACACAGTGCAAGTAGCATCTTGCTGCAATAAAATGGCAAGCAACGGGCAATGAAATCGCAATGTGTAAACGGGCCTAGATTTCGCTGTCCTTCTGTGACCAGAATGTATGTATCACGTGAACCATGATAGCTAGAGAGCTGAAATTTTCACAGGTGACGCCTATTTCTGTTGCCACTTTAATGACAAAAACTGTCAAGTATAAAATAAAAATTTTAGTGGGGCTCCCATACAACAAACGTTATATTTTGTACGGAACACTTTGCGCGTGAGTCCGACTCACAGTTGCCCGGTTTCTTGTTAAGAAACAACTTACAGGTACAGATGACAGCTGGTCAACCCACAGAACATATAAAGGAGGTCAACCTACCCGAATCTGTAAAATTTTACCAATCGAATGTAAATCTTTCATTATTGTGTTATGGTTGAAAATCTATTGAAGTAATTTGACAGATTGTGGTAACTTGATGTGCTGTCGTCTGTACATGGCCGGATCATCTAGTCAGGGCTCTGGAACTTAGCCAACACACCACATAGCTGAAAGAATAAGGTTAATCAATAGAGTTCATAGCAGTTCGCTTGTGAACCTAGAAACTCGTTCATGGGATAAAAGTCCTATTTTGTCGAAATTTTGAAAGTCGTGGTGGCCTAGTGGGTAAAGCACCAACCTCTCAAGTATGAGTGTGTGAGTTCGATTCCAGGTCAGACAGGAATCAAAATATTTCATACATAACATAAAAATAAACAAAACGCAAAATCAGGAACTACCAAAAATTTATTAGAGGACATTTATTAAAATAACCCGAATCTGTTAAATTTTACCAATCGAACATTAACCTTTTGCTATTGTGATAAGGTTGAAAATCTATTGAACGAAGACCGTTTGTGGTACGCTAAAGTGCTAGCGTCTGTACCGACGACAGCACATCAAATTACCATAATCTGTCAAATTTCTGCAATAGATTTTCAACCTTATCACAATGGCGGTAAGTTAATGTTCAGTTGGTATAATTTGACAGATTCGTATACATTCACCTGCTCTCGTCCGTACAATACCAAAATATTCTCATTAAAAAAATCTCTTCTTATTTTCAGGAATCAAAACCACAAGAATGTCTTCAGAGAAGATTTTAGCAGAAGACAGTGGTTCTTCATCAGGTTCCTTGAGGTCAGAGGATACGGATTCCACTCCAGAAAGCGCCACAGATTCACAGAACAGCCTATTCAAAACCAAAGACAATGTATGCGTCGAAAACTGCATTGAAAAGGCCGAGTGCAAAGGTGGAAGAAAGAGAGTTTGTTGCAGTGAGTAGATAATTTGTAATTTTAAATCTATGCATATAAAACCGGCCAAGTGCGAGTTGGACTCGCGCATGAAGGGTTCCGTACCATTATATATGAAAAAACCGGCCAAGTGCGAGTCGGACTCGCGCATGAAGGGTCTCGTACCATTATACGGGGTGTCCTAAAACTCAACGATAATCTGAGACCGGATGAAAGGCCAAGTAATACCAGTCCTGGGAAAAATAAAAAAAGAAATCCATATCACTCAGTTCAGCGATAATAGTCATTTTTTGTAACTTAACTTTTCAAAACTTAACCTTTTTATTAAATTAATAATGATTTTTGCATTAATTTGTAGTTGTGATTAATATCATCGTTAAAGAAGATCAGGACATTAAAAAAATTACAGTGAAATTGTGACATTGGTGATCACAGGACTTGAAAAGGCCGACCAAGGGTTTCGAATTTCAACTTTAAAAAAAAAAATGTTTTTTTTTATTTTTCCCAGGACTGGTATAACTTGGCCTTTCAGTCGGTCTAAGATTATCGTTGAGTTTTGGGACACCCTGTATATGAAAAATGAACGTATCTATTACCTACAACTAGCCAAAATACAAACAGCAAAACATAACTTTGTTTTTCATACAAATGTATGAATATCAAAGTTGTAATTTGCGGTTTCACACGTTTATTTTATGGGGACCCCCTTAGTTTTTTTATTTTTAGTATTTGTTGTTATAGCGGCAACAGAAATACATCATTTGTGAAAATTTCAGCTTTCTAGCTATCACAGTTTATGAAATACAGCCTGGAGACAGACAACTAAGTCTTAGTTATAGGATCCCGTTTTACCCTTTTGGGTACGGAACCCTAAAAATCAAAGTCCTGACTCATTCACTGACTCATCAACGCAGGGCCCAAACCAACCAACCCAAACCCGTGAACCTATAAAGCTGAAATTTTGGACAGAGGTTCATCTTAAGACTCTCACGCGAGATAAGAAAGGATTTCCCGAAATTCTCCCGGTAATGGGATAAAACGGGATTTTAAGCCCTGGCAGAAGCTAGTCTAATAATATAAAGCTGAAGAGTTTGTTTTTTTGATCGCGCTAATCTCAGGAAATATAAATCTGATTTGATAAATTCTCTCAGTGTTGGATAGCCCATTTATCGAGGAAGTCTATAGGCTACTTTTCATCCGGATGCGCGGAGTAGTTCCTACGGGACGCGGGTCAAACCGCTGGCGGAAGGTAGTTATCTATATACACTGAGTTTAAGTAAACTTGGTTTGCAAGAGCTAATGGTCGGATTCAGATTAGATCAAAAAACTTTAGTAGGTACCTGTATAACCAATTTATTTATCGAAGAAGAACGCGTACTTAAAATGAATTGACTCCAAAGGACTTGATGTAAAAATTCTTTCACCGTTAAATTTAAATAGTATGTAACGTAAAAAAGTTACTTATATTTTATCTACGGGAGCGAAGAAGTTCCCGCGGGAAGCGGGTGCAACCAGGGAAACTTACTATACGTAGTTGTCGAATGCTAAATCTTTAACTCGTAAATTATACAAAAGATTTAAATAAAAAACAAAACGAATTTCACTCCGTAGCCCATAAACGCAAACCAAAATAACCTTACCATAAACAAAATAAACTCCCAAACTTCCTCCTTCCATATTAGCCTGTCAACAGACAAGCTTATTCTATTTTTAATCAGTGTTACGACAAAGGCAGCATACGTACTCAGCCTAGTTACGATCTCGTTCAACAATGAGTGTCCTAGGGTTTGAAAAACATAAATAGTAATGGTGCATGTTTTGCATATAAAAAATCCGGCCAAGTGCGAGTTAGACTCGCTCACGAAGGGTTCCGTACCATTATTTATGAAAAATGAACGTATCTATTACCTACAACTAGCCAAAATACAAACATTTTTCGGACAGCAAAAAACAACTTTGTTTTTCGGACGTTTATTGTATAGGGACCCCCCTTAATATTGTTTTTTTTTATTTTTAGTATTTGTCGTTATAGCGGCAACGGAAATACATCATTTGTGAAAATTTCAGCTTTCTAGCTATCACGGCTTATGAGATACAGCCCGGAGACAAACAGACAACGAAGTCTTAGTAATAGGGTCCCGTTTTACCCTTTGGGTACGGAACCCTAAAAATAGATGGTAGTGATAGATACGTGTCTAAATTTTGTTGGTTCTGTATGTCTAAAAATATTTTCAAGGCTTTCTTCATTACGAACTAGATATTTTTACTTGTCCCGGGGTAACCTCTTCGCGTACCTGGATAAAATATAGCCTATGTTACCCGGGAATAGCCAAGTTCCAACAGTGAAATAATTTTTCAAATCAATTCAGTAGTTTCGGAGCCTTTAGGGTACAAACATACAAACAAATAAACTCTTCAGCTTTATAATATTAGTATAGATGCCCACAAACGCCCAAATTCATCGACAGCATAAACTTCAGTTTTCTAAAAACAAAAAAAAAATCTATATATTAGATAGCCTATTTATCGAGGAAGGCTATATGCTACTTTTTATCCGGGTGCGCCGAGTAGTTCCCACGGGACGCGGATGAAACCGCTGGCAGAAGCTAGTATTTGATATAATCATTTAAATATACTCAAAAATCTAACCATTTCTTAAAGAAAACACAGACCTCTAAATAATACCAAACACGCTATCCTTCCAAAAATCATTTGCCATTCAAATATAGACCCTATCCCAACGACATAAGACTCACCAGCTTCAACAAAAACAGTTTACAAGGTGCAAATATAACTTTGCAGACGTCATACGTCCAGCGCTCACAAAATGGCGCTATGACGTCATAATAATGACGTCACATATGACTTAGTAGGATATTGAGGTCAGGTATTAATCTGTATTGATAAGTCGTAAAGGAAAATCGATGTCTAGGCCTGTAATTGGATGGGTGGCATTATCATACAATGGATTATGAGATCATAATCAGCTGTTTTAAGTTATTGATGTTTTAGCCTTGAACTCTAACTGCGGCATTCAATATTCAGTCTATCTCCAGATTTGCTTACTAAAGATAGGAATTTGACATTACTTGTATGGAGCTAATGTCAAAATTCTATTTACATTATTATATCTGACGTTATGAAATACATCATACGTCATACGATTTAATGTTCAAAATGACACGTCATTTGCCGGGTTGGAGCGGTGCCGGTACAATGTGCCATGACCCTTAGTAGTAGAGTCCCGTTTTACCCTTTGGGTACGGAAGCCTAAAAAACAATTTGATTGAAAAAGGTTGATTAATATGGTTGAGGATTGAAACACATAGAAGTAGTTTTTTTATTTATTGACGTTAACGGACATACTGTAAATTAAATTTTAATATTTAAATATCCATAGTTCTGAGTAGAGCACATGCTTGGTAACTCGTTTTAAGTATCTGAAAACCAAAAACACATTAAAGGCTCGTTTACACATTGCGATTTCATTGCCCGTTGCTCGCCATTTTATTGCAGCAATGTGCAATAGATAAATGGACTCCTGTCAAATATTTCTGCAACAAAACGGCAAGTAACGGGCAATAAAATGGCAAGCAACGGGCAATGAAATCGCAATGTGTAAATAGGCCTTAATACATGATCTCCATTGCATCAAATTATGCACCTACCGCGTTGCCTAGTAGGTATATATTTAGGTACTTAGCTAGTCTAACTTCCTAGCTTTTTCCCAAATATATTCCAACAAAGAAAAAAGAGCTCGTAGCTAAGTCAAGGCTGCGCAGATCGATCGAACATAAGGGTAAGCAACGCTTGGCGCGGTCGGTCCGTGGATGGGTGACCATCTTGTGATAACGAGTTCTTCCGTGTTTCGGAAGGCCATTTGAACGTCTTTGGCATTCGTTACGGGTAGTCAGAAGCCCGGGTAGGTACCTAACTGGGTTGTGGAGGTCAGATAGGCAGTCGCTCCATGTAAAACACTGGTTCTCAGCTGCATCCGGTTAGACTGGAGGCCGACCCCAACGTAGTTGGGAAAAGGCTAGGCAGATGATTGGCACAGAAGGCCTTTTAGTATCTGCTTGAGTATTTAAAAGAAAAAATAATGCAAGTATNGTGGAGGTCGGACAGGCAGACCAGACCGCGCCAAGCTTTGCTTAACCTTATGATGAATCGATCCGCGCGGCTTTGATTTAGCCACCAGCTCTTAAAAAAACATTGCCATCTTGTTTAATCGAATACGAGTTTCTATTTGCGTGACTAGAATGGCATTACAGTTGTTGATTTCTGCTAAAAAACACTTCATCTATTGGTTTTCATTCATCTGAGGTACTAACCGAACTCATAGTAAGCAAAGACAAGTCGTTTCCCAACGCGGTTTTAATCCTGAATTCCTTCTTCATATACCCCATTATAATCAGATAGTTCTTATCTTCTCGACGCATGCTTGTCCAATCAAATTCCAGGAGAACCACGGACAGTTGAGATCCCTAGACCATGTTTAAAATTTCAATCAGGTATGAATATGAATGGAAAGGGAAAGGTAGAGATAGGAATTTAACATCTATACTAATATTACAAAGCTGAAGAGTTTGTTTGTTTGAACGCGCTAATTTCTGGAACTACTGGTCCGATTTGAAAAATTCTTTCAGTGTTAGATAGCCCATTTATCGAGGAAGGCTATAGACTACTTTTTATCCGGGTGTGCCAAGTAGTTCCCACGGAACGCGGGTGAAACCGCTGGCAGAAGCTATAGTAACTATTAAATAATTAAATACAGTTGTGTAACGAATGAATTAGTATTCATAATGTAGATATTACGAGTGTGCTGACCTCGGAAATACTTAGGCCTCGAAAAGCGTCCATTTAGACATGTCTCCGTCTAACTAAGACATCAAGTTCATCGAAATATAAACGACAATTTTTTTTAGGTGAATGCGACGCCTGGAAGCGAGAAATTCAAACATTGTTTATGGACACAACAATGTTTATGGACATCAGAAATTACTTTATGGGATATTATAACCGCCAATCATAAGATCACGCCTCATATTCAATGTTAACTTAGGTAAAACATGAAAAAACCATTTTATATTTGAATTTCCCGCTTCTAGTCGTCGCATTCACCTTAAGCACCTGTTTACTTTGAAAATTTAACTTGTATATAATAGTTAACAGTTGTTTTAAGAAAAAAAATCGGCCTAGGACGACTCGGACGCGCGCTATTTGTAAACAAGTGCGATTTGGACTCGCGCACGAAGGGTTCTGTACCATTATCTATGAAAAGTGAACATATCTATTACCTACAACTAGCCAAAATACAATCATTTTTCGGGCAGCAATAAATAACTTTGTTTTTCATACAAATATCAAAGTTATTATTTGCGGTTTCACACGTTTATTGTATGGGGACCAGCCTTAATATTTTATTAATTTTATTTTTTAGTAACTATTTGTTGTTGTAGCGGCAACGGAAATACATCATTTGTAAAGATTCAGCTTTCTACCTATCACGGATTATAAGATACGTACAGACAGACAGACAGACAACGTAGTCTGAGTTATAGGGTCCCGTTTTACCCTTTGGGTAAGGAACCCTAAAAATGCAATCAGTAAAATGTTTGTCTGTCTGTCTGTATAACCGTTACCTATAGAAACAAAAACTACTCGACGGATTTTAACAAAACTTGGTAAAATTATTATTCATACTCTTGAGCTGGTTATAGTGTACTTTTCATCACGCTACAATCAATATTAGCAGGGGGGTGATTCTCTAACGCAAAACATCTTTACAACCAAGAAATCATCGTTGCAACATCTATAAGTGCGCGATCGCAGCGCTTCAACGACGTTGACGGCGCGACATAGAACTAAAATATGGTTCCAAATGTATGAAAAATCATCCTCGCCTTCGACGACAACGACGACTTCGCCTTCGATTTCATCCTTCAAACCGAAAAGCTTGTCATTTGTTTGGTCGTCGTTGTTGTCATCTCATCTATGATGTGTCAGTTAGAGAATCGCATGGCTGAACAGAGAAGGGAAAGATCTTTATGACGACTCGTTGTCGCTGGCATAAGCGACATGATCCGTAAACGAAGTCGCTGGCCGAAGCGAAGTGGCGAAGTTATTAAGTTATAAGTATGTAATAGACAAAGAACCCTTACTAGAAGTGATTGTTTTTAGATGCAGTTTATATTTAGACAGTTGTGCAATGCACATTAGGTAAATTGCATTACACTCAAGGTTATCTGATATGCATTGAATTATGCATAATTTATGCAACTCTAATTAAGATTTGGATGTAAAATAAAAATAAACTACCTAGGTACTAGGAAATGTTTCTCTGTACGTTAAGATGTAATTTCCGAGGCCAGTAAATGGATGGGTGACCTTATTATATAAGATCCTGGGGTAACGGTATGCGGTATGTTTTGTCTCACAGGATAGGATAGTTAAGGGATTCTCTGGTTCAGTCAAAATCCATAAAAACGTAATAATGATTAACGGCCACGGCGGCTGTTCTGAAATAAGATCAGCCAGCTGCAGCAGGATATATTATTGTGCACAAGTATTCGCGTAGACACAGATGCAGTCAAAAAATAGTTCAGTGTTAGATAGCCTTATTAGGAGGGCTTTTTATCCAGGAGCGTGGAGTAGTTTACATGGGACGCGGGTGAAACCAGGATTTTTAAGGATTTTGAATGACCAAGAGAACCCTTAATTATCTTATCCCGGATAAAAAGTAGCCTATAACTTTCCTCGATAAATGGCCTATCTAACACTGAAAGAATTTTTCAAATCGGACCCGTAGATCCTGAGATTAGCGCGTTCAAACAAACAAACAAACTCTTCAGCTTTATAATATTAGTATAGATTAAGCTTTATAAATTCCATACATGGTACTCGTATTTCGTAACTGTGCACAACAGTTATCCAAGACCTGACGAATGTTTTGGCTTCTTTCCACCATACTATGTTGCTACGCAGCAAATTCATTCACGTTTCTAAATTGAGTGTCTTCAGTGTTTCGGTAGGCACATTAAATTGGTCCTGGCTGTCATTTGAACATCTTTGGCAGTCGTTACGGGTAGTTAGAAGCCAGAAAATTTTACAACCAGTCATACCAAGGGGAAGCGGGTTGCCCGGGTTGTGGAGATCAGTTAGACTGGAAGCCGACTCCAAAATAGAAAAGACTAGTAAATTATGGATTATCGGCGGCGCGCGTTGTCACACGCGCTCCTCAAAGAGAGTCAGCAAACCCCATCAGGGCTCACTAGGGCCAAAGGTTGCCGGGGCCAAGGGATTGTTCGAAAGATTTACCGCGGCCCAGGTACACAAGAGGCTCAAGAAGGAACACGGTGGGTTTTAGTCAGTAAAAGTCTGACACTCCCTCACGCTGTGCACCCACAGTGGAAGGGGTCATCTGATAATTTCCCATCGATAAAAAATTAAAGATGGAGTAGGTATACCTACATATTTGTGTATCTAATATTAACTTTTCCCGTGACCCAAAGGCTGGTTTCTATTTCGGTCAACGGCCAAGCATGGCCATACAACAGTCAAAAGTCAAAATCATTTATTGAAAATAGGCTAATAAATTAGCACTTTTTCACGTCAAATAACATTGGACAGCACCCCCAAAATCGCCCCCCTTTCACCGCTTCCTAGTGTTATGGCTGGAAAGAAGAAACGGTGATGAACAAACTTTCCAGCAACACAGCTGTCTATTACACTTGATTAAATTACAAATATTATACGAGGCAACGAGGCAATGCCGCCAGCCTTTTTACACTCCCGGTTGGCACCAGGAGGAATTTTTTGACGCAATTTTTTAGTTTTAGGTAATTTTAAGTGTTTAAATATTATAAAATAGATAAGTTCTTTGTAAATATAAAGTTGTTTTGTTTTCAGGTCCAGTAGTACAATGCGTGTGGGGAGTGCTGCTGATCCTCCTGTCAATAGGAAGCTTTATATTCACTCCTTTAGACTTCATGCTGCTAGAGAAACTGAATATGAGGCCTGGTGAGTACTCACATTTAAATCTACCCACAGGGTGATCTGCAGAAAATACAACTTTTCCATTAATCAGTATCCTCAACAACAGCTTTCCTCAAAAACACTCAAAAATAATATTTTCCAGAGTTTTTTTAGTTTTTAGGGTTCCGTACCCAGAGGAGTAAAACGATACCCTATTACTAAGACTACGTTGTCTGTCTGTCTGTCTGTCTGACGTATGAAACCTCAAATCATAACTTTGTTATTCATATATTTGTATGAAAAACAAAGTTATTTTTTGCTGCCGAAAATTTTTGTATTTTGGCTAGTTGTAGGTATATATAGATAATGGTACGGAACCCTTCGAGCGCGAGTCCAACTCGCACTTGGCTGGTTTTGCTTGCCATTTTATTGCAGCAAGATGCTACTTGCGCTGTGTAAACGTAATCTTGCAATAGGTATATGGTCGCCTGTCAAATATTCCTGCAATAAAATGGCAAGCAACGGGCAATGAAATCGCATTGTGTAAATAAACCTTTAGATACAGGTCAAACTGCGAACCTCCTTCTTTTTGAAGTCGGTTACAAAATAAACGCCCCCAGAACTCGGATATATTTAGAACTATGAGTCATTGCACTTATTTTTGGTTACATTATATTCAGAAGTTAACCTTGGCTGGTATTAGCAATCAAAATATCTATATCTACAGATTATTATTGAGATCAAATAAAGTGCAGTCAATTGCATATAAGTTTTGCCTTTATGCATTGCGTAAAACAAGTTCACCTTCATTTTAATTCGCAAATAAATCACATATTTTGTTTATATTTTTATTAGCTATTAGCTGTTGCCGGAACTACTTCCCGCAATTAGATAAAAAGTAGCTTAGCCTCGCGGCGTACCAGAATAAAAAAATAGAGCCCAATAGGAGCCACGGCGCCCTCAGCTTCTGGCTGACGCAGGTGCTTACCAGACACGGGTGTTTCGGGAAGTTCCTGTGTCGCATAGGTCGGGAGCCGACTTCTCAGTGCCTCCACTGTAGTGATTGCCGCGACGATACGGCGCTGCATACGTTGGCGAAGTGCCCAGCTTGGGACGCGCAGCGCCGTGACTTGTTCGCGGCCGTAGGTGCTGCAGGAAACCTCTCGCTTCCGGCTGTTGTGTATACCATTGTCGGGAGTGAGTCAGGGTCCGTCCGGTGCCGTCGCCAACTTTTGCGAAGCCGTTATGCTCGCAAAGGAGGCGGCGGAAAGGGAGAGAGAGGCTGCCTCCTCTCTCCCCTCTCGCAGCAGACGCACTGGGTGTCGTAGGGTGGCTGACTTCCGGCCACCGTAGGGCGCGGCCTGTGGGTCGGACTCGGGGCGTCTTGTCGTCCGACCAGCAGCAGGCCTCGAGGCGGCGGCGTCGTGTTCCGCGCGCGCCTCATAGTGAAGTCCTGCGGCCGGGGCTGACGGCCGCAGTGGGTGGGCCCGCCTGATCATCTGGCGGGCCAATACCCGTTGGGGGGTAGGACGAATGCTTCGGCGATACCCGCCCCTCCGACACATGGGTACTTGAGGAAAACGGGTTGGTTTTTAGTCAGTAAGAGTCTGACAGTCCCCTTCGCCCTTCCCCAAGGGCGGAGGGTCTCCATGGGGATTTTCCAAAGCGATATAAAAAAAAAAATATTTTTTTCTGGGCATCGAATCACGCATGAACGCCTTAACCGTTTTGAGAATTCTGTTTTTGTAGTCGGAAAAATGTATGTACCTACGTATTATAAAAAAAAGTAAAAAAAAAATACAAAAGAAAATTCATATAACTTATCTCTCCTGGNGGGATTTTCCAAAGCGATATAAAAAAAAAAATATTTTTTTCTGGGCATCGAATCACGCATGAACGCCTTAACCGTTTTGAGAATTCTGTTTTTGTAGTCGGAAAAATGTATGTACCTACGTATTATAAAAAAAAGTAAAAAAAAAATACAAAAGAAAATTCATATAACTTATCTCTCCTGGTAGGTACGGGAAGTAGATCTCTCGGAACGCGGGTAAAACCACGGGAACCGCATATACAATAAAATTTGTGACAACATGACATAATAAAAACTAAAATATTTGACATGATATAACGGTGACATTGACAACGACGGAAGTCGCTAAACTTTCGTCATCGTTTCGTCACCATGTCATTAAATTCTCAAGATCAAGGTCACATACAGTGGGTCTAGGTCATGTGGCGAATATAATATGTGTGTATGTATGTTTGTTTGTATAATAAGGTCACAGTTTAAAAGTTTAAAACATGACTTTTTTGCAGGGAAGATATAGAGGTACCTATATTTTTTTTTTAATTTGGGGCTTTAAATAATAAAATACTAACGGCCAGTTTCACAGGTTCCAGGCAAAGTTCTAGATAGCTATCTGACAGATAATGCCATAGAAATGTTTTTAATTTTTACTTCTTTTAGCGATATCTGTCAGTTAGCTATCTAGAACTTTGCCTGGAACTTGTGAAATTGGCCACAGGTATTTTTTATAACAATAGATAGGGACTTTTTAATACACATTTTTTTAATGTACTTTTTTCCCCTATTTATGTTTAGTGGTTTGTACCCCATCTGTTTTTATCGTTTGGAAATCATCAGATGGTTTCACCCGCTTTCCCGTGGGAACTACTGCGCGCACCCGGATAAATCCTCGATAAATGGGCTATCTAACACTGAAAGAATTTTTCAAATCGGACCAGTAGTTTCAGAGATTACCCCCTACAAACAAACTTACTTTACAAACAATTTTACCTCTTTATAACATTAGTATAGATGTGGATTGCTTACATAAACATACAAAGCTTCCTATATTTTGTCAGTCAATAGTATTAAGTCAATGTTTATTCAATCAACATTAGTATACACGTTTGTTTGTTCATTTCATTGTGTTGACAAACTTTACATTATCACCTAAAGTTTATTTACACACATCAAAAGTGTCTAGGGATCAACATATATTTTTGCAATAACTTTTCTCCT
>NWSH02000305.1:3917098-3927824 GCA_002382865.2 Heliothis virescens
TTGAGTTACCATAAAAATACTACATTTAAGACCAATTGTATCACCAAAAAGCACACTAATAAATACTTTGACTTTGACTTTGAACCCTTCGTGCGGGAGTCCGACTCGCACTTGGCCGGTTTTTTTTTTAGGATTTATTCTCAAAGGATAAAACAGTACCCAATTTTTAGAGTATAGTACCCAAAGAGTAAAACTGAACCCAAGATTTGAGTCCAAAGGGTAAAACGGGGCCCAATTTTAGGGTTCCATACCCAAAGAGTAAAATGCGACCAAAATTTTTTAGATTTGCATCCAAAGGGTAAAATGTGACCCCAATTCTTAGGGTTCCGCTTCTAAAGCGCCTAAAACCGGACTCAAATTATTACGATTCCGTACCCAAAAAGTACCAGGCTTTTTACCGACCCTTTTGGACTGTACCCAAAGGGTAAAACGTGCACTCAAAAAGGTAAAATTCAGTAACGAATTTTCAAAACAACATATTTCTCTTCCACAGTAATGTCAAAATTCGGCGTGCGCGTCGATGCGGCAGTGTCCGCGCTCGGTGGCGGCGCGGGCGCAGCGTTGGACGAAAACGACTTCATAGACGCGAGCCGACTGGTCTACGATGCCGTCAGGGAGATCAGGCGCGCTGTTCTTATGAATAGGGTAAGTTTGCAGCTGTTTTGGGGAAAGAAGGATAAAATGGTTTTTGTTTTCAGTGGAGAAACGTCAATTTGGCTAAGTCATGTCATTTGGCCCAAATTTTACCAATAGTGGAGAAAGTTTTTAATTTTTTTCAGCGCTGGGTTCGAATCCCAAGTAAAGCATTATTTGATTTTTCTGGTTAAAATTGTCTTAGCATCGACTGGTTGCATAACGAAATGCATGAATGATATCGCTGGCGCCTAAAATAATGAGGTTATAGTGTAAATAATGCAGTATTTCAACATCAAAATCATTCTTCTGATAGTCTTAATTTGTGAGCAAATGAGTTCGCCGGAACATATATTATTATATGCCAGAACATGTATTGAGGGCGCCAGAACATGTATTGAGGGAGCCAGAACATGTATTGAGGGCGCCAGAACATGTATTGAGGGCGCCAGAACATGTATTGAGGGCGCCAGAACATGTACTGATTGCGCCAGAACTTGTACATAGGGCGCCAGCTCATGTATTCAGGGCGCCAACTTCACAACAGCATTTAACAACCTTCTCCCTGATGTAGGATGAGGAGGAACTGGACCCTGAGGATGTGGAACTTGACGAGCACTACACGTTGGAGACTAGAAGCAAATGTGAGAGCAACCTTATAATTAGCGAAGCGCGAATTCGAAATGCTTCGGAAAATATTTGTTATAGCCTGTGTTTTCAGGATAAATCTTTGCGCAGTTGGATAAAATATGGCATACTAGCTTAGGAAAGTTCCCCAGTTCCCCTACATGAATAAAAAGAAATAATAATTTTGATCTATGTATAAGATACAGCATTGCCAAGTTTTGTCATAATCCTTGCGAGAAAGAGGAACAAAAATCCAATACGCATGAGTTTTCGCGTTTATAATAATAGTAGTGTATCTGTGTCTTGAGGGTTTATTTTCGCGCAGTCGGTTAGAATGCTTGTGGCCTTCCTCGATAAATGGGCTATCTAACATTGAAAGATTTTTTTGGATCAGACTAGTAGTTACTGAGATTTTCGCGTACAACTAAACTTGTTAGGTTTTGTAGGGATTTTTATAATTTATATTTTTTTCAAAATGAATTAATTGAAGCATTTCGCGTTCGTGTTTCGCTACAAAAAAAAATATAATTGGTTGCTTTTGGTTACTCGAATGTGCTAGTCATGTATTTGTGGTTGCTAATCCCATTGTTCATATAGGTTGTTATATTGCATGGGTTTTGTGTTCTTGTGAGTGAGACTAAATATATTGTAACTAGCTTCTGCCAACGGTTTCACCTGCATCCCGTGGGAACTACTCGGCGCACCTGGATAAAAAGTAGCCTATAGCCTTCCTCGATAAATGGGCTATCTAACACTGAAAGAATTTTTCAAATCGGACTGAGATTAGCGCGTTCAAACAAACAAACTCTTCAGCTTTATAATATTAGTATAGATACGTCTCCTCTCTGTTCACTCAGTAGAGTTAGCACAAGTTTGAAATTCTAAAGTGCCAAATGCCTAATTTGAAAATCTTTTCTTATCTCGCGTGAGAGTCTTAAGATTTTAGTAGTAGTAGTAGTTCACGGGTTTGGGTCCTACGTTGATGAGTCAGAACTTTGATTTTTTCATATGTATAGATTTTCGTTCTCACATTTATACAGAACCCATGGGATATTTGTGATGTTTTGTTGCTAATGTCATGTCCATTTACAGTGTCATTTAATATGGTTTTTTATGTAATGAAAGCAACCATGTTCTATGGGTTGGTTGCACCATGTGACTATAAAAAAACAGCGGGTTGCTGTAGTAGCTTCCGCCAGTGCTTTTACTCGCTTCCCGAGGAAAATGTGCTATGGTTGCTTTCGTTACACGATGTTTTTCAGGTTTTTTTTGTGTTTGTGGTTTTTCTTATGTAATTTGGAGTGCAATTTACCAATATTTATTTTTGCTCGATTCCTAGAGCCAATTTTTAATTTTTTTTTATTGCTATTTGAAAGATCATGCTTTAGAAAAATAGTCAAAATTAAAATATTTATTGTGTTTCATTATCTGTCAGATAGCTATCAAGAACTTTATCAGGAACCTATAAAACTGGCCATATATGTGTTGAGCAATATGCACTCCAAATTATATGAGATGCTCGTGAATTCATGTTTTTAATCCCATTTTGTCTCGTCATTCATTTATGTGTTAAATATAGACAGGATTTTGTTTCTGAACATTCAGAAATTATATTACGAGGTTTTTCTATATTTCTGACTAATTGATTCCCCCGGGTTCACCCGCGTTTCGTGGGAACTACTCCGCGCACCCGGATAAAAATAGCCTAAAGCCTTCCTCGATAAATGTACCATCTAACACTGAAAGAATTTTTCAAATCGGACCAGTAGTTCCTGAGATTAGCGCGTTCAAACAAACTCTTCAGCTTCATAATATTTATAGAAGAATCTTTTTTCCGAAGGCAAAATTCTCTATTTTGATACCAAATCTCTTATCTCCAAAGTATTAAATACTAGCCGTTTTCCCGCGGTTTCACTCGCGTCCCGTGGGAATTACTGCCCGTATCCGGATAAAATATAGCCTATAGCACTCGTGGATAATGTAGCTTTCGAATGGTGAAAGAATTTTTAAAATCGGTTCATTACTTCTAGAGATTACACCCTACAAACAATTTTACCTCTTTATAATATTAGTAAGTATAGAAGAATCTTATTCTGAAGACAAAATTCTCTATTTTGATACCAAACCTCTTATCACAAAAGAATTAAACATTTTAAACTTCCAATCCACTCTGATATACCCCGAAGCAAATGGGAAAAAGCTAGTCAGATATAGAAACAGAATCCTATCTATGCTTGCATGCGTGACGTCATGTTTGTTGCATGTCACTTACCAGACGAGCGAGGATCTCGATACGGACACCGAGTTCGAGCCGGTTGAGGACATGACCATGGAGACTAGGAGCCGATGTAAGTGGCCAGGGTGGTGGAATAATGTAGGAGAAGGGAGAAAGATCGAAGAGCTCGTGGCTAACTGCGGAAATCAATATTCTGTCTATCTCTGGATTTGCTTACCAGAGATAGAAATTTGACATTACTTGTATGAGGCTAATGTCAAAATCCTATCTCTAGTAATCAAATCCAGAGATAGATAGGTTATTGGGAACGGCCGTTAGTCAAAGCCGCGCGGATCGATCGATGATAAGGTTAAGCAACGCTTGGCGCGGTCGCTCCGTGCGACCATCTTGTCATAACGAGGTCTTCCGTGTTTCGGAAAGCACGATAAACCGGTGGGTCCCGGCTGTCAATTGAACATCTTTGACAGTCGTTACGGGTAGTCAGAAGCTAGAAAGTCTGATAACCAGTCTTACTCAGGGGTATCGGGTTGCCCGGGTAACTTGGTTGTGGAGGTCAGACAGGCAGTCGCTCCATGTGGCACAGTGGTACACAGTTTCTGTTGGAAAAGGCTAGGCAGATGATAAAATATTGACAATAAGCGCCGGGGCTTTTTAATTTAGGGAAAATCAATGAAAAAGAGCTTTTCAAAACTAAAGAGTTTTTTTTATTCATAATTTTTAACAGATGGGTAAGGCATGGGTTTACATCAATCATTTTTGTGTTAAAAGCTAGAGTATGCATGCTTTGCTTTTTGTGTTTTAACCTGTCAGAAATATGTGGTTTGCTGAAGCAGGTAAGCAGGACTTTGTGATAAGCAATCGACAGAAAAAAATACATATTTTTAACCGACTTCCCAAAAAGGAGGAGGTTCTCAACTCGGAAGTATGTATTCTATTTAAATTCTATACTTAGTTTGGTGGAGTCGTTTTTGCGACTACATAGGATTATAGCTCATAGCTTGCTGATTTTTTTTAGGATAGAGTAAAAATATGTATGTATGTACCCTGTCGGACCCACAAAGGTATTTTTGGGTACCTGGATAAGATTTCGTTAATGATATATCACCCGCATTACAAGCAAAAAAAACCTGCAAATTAAAATATCATGCTATTGTGTCGGCACCTACGGGTTGTCGACACAATAGGCGCTATGTAATCCGTAAGAGTTCCGTACCATTATCTATGAAAAAAGTACAATAGGAATGGTCAAGTGTGAGTTACTTAAGTTGCACATTATTTCTAATAGATGGCGCTACTAGTATTTTGCACTACTAGTTTTTATACAATTTTGCAATTAATTAATATAAATCAACAGTCTTAATGTTTTTTTTTTTAATTTTTAGTATTTGTCGTTATAGCGGCAACGGATATACATCATTTGTGAAAATTTCAGCATTCTAGCTATCACGGTTAATGAGATACAGCCTGGAGACAGACACACAGACAGACAGACAGACAGACCGACAGACAGACAGACAGACCGACAGACAGACAGACAGACAGACAACGAAGTCTTAGTATTAGGGTCCCGTTTTACCCTTTGGGTACAGAACCCTAAAAACCGAGTTTTGCAATTTCGAGGCAAGATAAGTTTAAAATGTTATTTTGCTCAAGCCTTACAAATATATTTTTTTTGAGTCCGAAAAGGTAATATTTGCTGTCAATTTCATTTCCACCCTCAATTATCTACAACACAGATTATCAAACAAAACGCTGCAACAAAGTCCTGCTCACCCTAATTTAATATACAGTCACGGTCATTAATGCACTACCACCTTTCAAACCTTCGCAATTTTGTAGTGTAATACATTGCCTGAACACAACGGATCCACCGGTTACACTAACACCTATTATACGACTAAAATAGGATCGTTGGCAAGTTGGTAGTGCATTAATGACCTCGGACCGTACATATAAATAATTATAATATGTATGTTTGTTTGTATGTTACAGCGAGCGCTCACACGGGTGAACATGGCGTGGACGAGTACCCCGATATTAGCGGCATTACTAACGCTAGAGTAAGTTAATTGTATTACGACTTCCCGCATACGGATAAAATATAGCCTATGGCATGGATAGTGTAGCTTATTAGTGGTGAAAGTTTTTTTCAAATCGGACCAATCATTTCTGAGTTTAGCGTGTTAAAGCCAATAAACTCGTTAAACGTAAGTAGTCTGTCGATATTTCATTTAAATCGGTTTCTTTCGCATTGATAATGTTTGTAAAATTTTAACTAGCTCCATAGTTCACTAACTCTTCGGTTTCAACCGCGTTTCGTGTGACTGTTTCCCAGTTTGATCAAAATCCGTCGTAGTAGTGTTTACGTCAAAGAGTAACAAGCTTCCATACACACATACTTTCGCGGTAATAATAAGATGTCACTCGGGGATAGTGTAGCTTCCCAACAGTGAAATAATTTGTCTAATCGGTTCAGTAGCAGAGCCTTAAGGGTACAAGCAAACTCAAAAATGTTACCTCTTAGTCTTTATTAGAAGTATTAGTAGAAAATTAAACTCACACACACAGTGACACACAAAACTATCTCCAACTATACTCAACCCGTACTTACGAACCTATCCCCCCCTCCAGGAAGCCATGCGCAAAATGACAGAAGAAGACAAGCGCAAGATCCTGCAGCAGGTGGAACTGTTCCGCCGAGAGAAGATGACCTTCGACAACGAGGTCGCCAAGTGGGACGACGCCGGCAACGATATCATCATGCTGGCTAAGCATATGTGCATGATTATGTTGGAGATGACTGATTTTACTAGGTAAGTCAACTGTCTGGCTAGGCTCTTTACTAGGTGGCTGATTTTACTAGTTGAGTCAACTATCTGCCTAGCCTGTTTACTAGGCGGCTGATTTTACTAGGTGAGTCAACTGCCTAGGCTCTTTACTAGGCGGCTGATTTTACTAGGTGAGTCAATTGCCTAGGCTCTTTACTAAGTGACTTGATTGTCTGCCTGCTCGTGATCTTTACTAGGCGGCTGATTTTACAAGGTAAGTTTTCTATCTGCCTAGGCTCTTTACTAAGTGACTGAATCTACTAGGCAAGTCATCTGTCAGCCTAGTTACTAGGTGATGTAGGCATTTCGTCATCTGCCTAGCCTTCTGCCAAGGCTTCCAGTTATAACCTGCATAAACACCTATGAATGTCAGGAATACAAATAGTTGATTTTAGTATTTAATTCCGTAGCTTCCTATGGAGAAGGACGGGAAAGAAACTCTATAAAATTTCAATACTTACTCTTAATTTTTTTTTCCAAAGGGGTCGTGGCCCGCTCAAAACGACGATGGACGTTATCAACGCGGCCAAAAAAATCTCCGAAGCCGGCACCAAGCTGGACAAACTCACCAGGGAAATTGCTGAACAGGTTCGTAACACATCGTCATCATCACCAGCCTTTGTATCGCCCCACTGCAGTGCTGCGGCCTCCTCTCACACAGAGAAGGATTGAGCGTTAATCACCACGTGCAAGAGATGCGAGTTGCTGTACTCACACTTTATAGTCCAGGTTTCCTCGACATGTTTTCCTTCAACTTTGAAGTCATTGGTGCCCAAGTTCTGTCTAACCTTTTCCCAACTATGTTGGTGTCGGCTTCCAGTCTAACAGCATGCAGCTGAGTACCAGTGTGCCACATGCAGCGACTGCCTATCTGATCTCATCAACCCAGTTACTTAGGCAACTCGATACCCCTTGGTAAGAGTGGTTGTCAGACATGCTGGTTTCCCAACGACTGCCAAAGATGTAATGTGTCTTCCAAATCACGAAGGTACAGACGACAGCAGGTCAACTCACCAACATCTGTCAAATTTTACTAATCGAACATTAACCTTACACTATTGTGATAAGGAAGAGCTCGTGGCTAAGTCAAAGCCGCGCGGATTGATCGGTCATAAGGTTAAGCAACGTCTGGCGCGGTCGGTCCGTGGATGGGTGACCATCTTGACATAACGAGTTCTTCCGTGTTTTGGAAGGCACGTAACCTGGTGGTCCCGCTTGTCAATTTATGAACATTTCTTTGAGCAAGTCGTTTACGGATAGTCAGAAGCCAGAAATCTGACACCAGTACTTACAAGGGTGACCAGGTTGCCCGGGTAACTGGGTTATGGAGGTCAGACAGGCAGTCGCTCCATGTAAAACACTGGTTTCAGCAGTGGCACTGGTTAATATATATAGCCCTCGCACGAATAATATTTCCTTGGTTCCAGTGTCCAGAGTCGTCGACGAAGCAGGACCTGCTGGCGTACCTCCAGCGTATAGCGCTGTACTGCCATCAAATACAGATCACCAGTAAGGTGAAGGCCGATGTGCAGAATATATCCGGCGAGCTCATCGTTAGTGGGGTGAGTTTATTTATTTAGTTTTACAGAAAGCTTACAGACTAATAATACAAATTATTTAACAAAGTACATAGGGATATTTGCTAATTACAAGCTTAATTATACGTATAAGTGTCTGGATTTTTTTGTAGGATTTTTTGTGGATGGTTTTGACACCTTCAATGGGTGTTTTAACACCTTAAATGGGTGTTTTGACACTTAAATGGGTGTTTTGACACTTAAATGGGTGTTTTGACACTTAAATGGGTGTTTCGACACCTTAAATGGGTGTTTTGACACCTTCAATGGGTGTTTTGACACCTGAAATGGGTGTTTTGAAAGTGTAAGGAAGATGATAGATGTTCTCTTGGCACGTCCGGCTGATTTTGACACTTTTTCTCTCAATTCTTTATTGCGTATATTTAGTTGTCTAACTTTCAACAGAACAACACAGAAATGCAGTCACAGACTAACACCGGGGTCATTGTAACAGGGGTGAGTTGTAACACGGTTCGGTTGCGGTTAGTGTCCGGGTGTTGTCCGGTTTTATTGTGTTGTCCCTACAGTTGTTGGTTTGACAACTGTTGGTGTGTTGTTTCTATATGTCGCTATTCGAACTGTGGTGATAGAAACACGGGTTGGTTGCGGTCAGTGTCCGGGTGCTATCCGGTTTGTGTTGTCCGTTTCTATATGTTGCTGGGGTGAGTTGCAACAAGTACTAGTAGCGGCTGCTGTCCGGTTTTTTTGTATTTTCCGTTTTTCATGTGCCACTGGTCCATTGTCTCCTTGTTAATTACCCAGTAAACTATATTTCTTGATATTTTAAATGAACTTAATAAATATAAATGGCCAATAAACTAAATAATCGATTTAAAAAATATGATTTTAAAAAATGTCGTAAATGTCAGATGCGTGAAATGGAATGTGACTTGCGTCAATAGAGATTGACGCAAGTTACTGAATCGATAAAAAATCGATGTCGAGTAGCGGCCATATAAAAATTCGCAGTTCCGTTTTCATTTTCTTTGCCAACTGATTCGATATTAAAAAATATTAGATTAAGTTTCGTTAGGTTACATCACTACAACTATCAATTATGAACTGTCAGGGAACTCATGATAAAATGAATGCACTATAGTACATACACAAGCACATCAACCTACCACAATCTGTCAAATTTCTTTAACAGATTTTCAACCTTATCACAATAGTGGAAGGTTAATGTTCGATTGGTAAAATTTGACAGATTCGGGTAAGCGGACCTGCTGTTGTCTGAACTAGGGAGTGAGTTGCATACAACACGGGTTTGTTACGGTCAATATCCGGGAGATGTCCGGTTTTCTTACGTTGTCTCTTTTCTTACGTTGCCGGTTTGATTGTAACAGAGGTCCGTTGCGAGGGCGACAAGGTGACTTGTAACACGGGTTGGTTACGGTTGATGTCCGGGTGTCGTCCGGTTTTGTGTTGTTTCTATATGTCGCTGATTTAAACACATGTTGAATTGCAACACGGTTTCGTTGCGATCTCTGTCCGATCACAGGTCTCGGGTTCGATTCCGGGGCCAGGCCGAAATCGCTTTGTGGGTTTTAGAAATTTACACAAAGCAGCCTGGAGTTTGGAAGTTGACGGTGTTACACAACCGTGCCTGGGAGGGCACGTAAAGCCGGCGTCCTCGAATGCTACTCAGTAGCAGTCGTATATAAATCCACGTCAGAGGTCGTCAGGCGGATTTGACACTAGGACTTGTTAGGTGATTAAACCTGCAGCGAGTGAGATAAGAAGAAGAAGACTGTCCGATTTTATTGTGCTATCCGTTTCTGGCTGATCTCCTTATATTAGAACAAAGAAACTAAAAATATATTAACAATTACAGCTAGACAGCGCGACGTCCCTCATCCAAGCTGCTAAGAACCTGATGAATGCCGTAGTCCTCACTGTGAAGGCGTCATACGTCGCCTCCACCAAGTACACCCGGCAGGGGACTATTGCTGTAAGTATTTATATGTATATATATATAATATACATGTATAAATTTTTATTTACATATATTTACAACATACTTATACTATTACAAAAAGAAACTTAAACTAAGAACTAAAAAGCGTCAAAAAATTCCTCCCCATCGCTGTCGACCGGGAGCGTACCCAAAAGGCTGGCAGCATTGCCACGCTGGATGGCAATGCTTAATGTTTGACCTAGGTCAGGGGTCGGCAACCTTTTGAGTCAAAAGAGCCAAAAGTTACAATTTACAACATTTTTAAGTTTTTACAGAGCCACAAAAAGTTTTTATGCCTACAATAAATACGTATTTTTTTTTTATTTATACCTTTATTTCAGGCAACTAGGGCCCATAGAATACATAATACGTAATGCCTTCCACTCTCTATATCCGATGGGACGGTTGACCGACATGACCGGTAAGAGATCAGGCGCAGGACGGAGGGTTTAACGTTAGTGGCGTAGCTAGGTAACCAAGGGTCTCGGGGTAAATACAGAGAAGGGGCCCCACCAGTGGCGGCGAAGTCTAGGTTGGCACCTGGGGGAACTTTCTATTAAGCACCCTCAAAATAAATCGACAAGTACATACTTAAATTTATTTTTCCGTATTTTTGAAAGACCGGGAGGTCATGTTTGGGTCGTTGATGATCATAAGTAAGATTTCATTAGCTTTTTTAAACTTGACAAGATGGTGCAATTCTTTTGCTAGTTTTAGGTTAAAACATAAAAAGAAATAAATCAATGAATAGATAAGTGAGCGCGAATTCAGTGAGTACGATTTTTTCAGCAATTTTACCACACGACTGGGAAAAATATGGCGATTTGTAATACTGAAGATCGTGTCGCCTCCTTAACAGTTGATTTTA
>NWSH02000305.1:3938653-3949405 GCA_002382865.2 Heliothis virescens
ACCAATGAGTATCGGGTTTCCCAGTTACCCGGGCAACCTGGCACCCCTTGGTAAGACTGGTAGTCAGACTTTCTGGCTTCTGTCTACCCGTAACGACCGCCAAAGATGTTACTATCAAAATTTATTTTTTTACAATCTCACCATAAAATACCATGACAGGCTTGCGCCCAATGCGATAATGTGGTCCTTATCTAAATTGTACTATTTTAGACATTAAAAATTATATAAAAAATGACAAAACCAAAGAATTTCACATCTATTAAAAATTAAATTACAAAATACTTAAACAACAAAAAGCTAATCCCGAAGACTAAATGTCTCAATTATCCCCTTGTCCCCAGGTATGCCACCATACGACTGGTGGTCCGACCCCCCCGATGAGGTCAAGCTGAAGGCCTACGTGTTCAACGTCACGAACCACGAGAGGTTCTTGCTGGGCTTGGACGATAAACTCAACGTGGAGGAGATTGGGCCTGTTGTTTATTTGTGAGTATATTTTGACTTGCTGTTTCCTAACGGCCGTTCCCAATAACCTATCTAACTCTGGATTTGCTTACCAGTAATAGGAATTTGACATTACTTGTATGGGGCTAATGTCAAAATTCTATCACTAGTAAGCAAATCCAGAGATAGACAGAATATTGATTTCCGCAGAACTGTTTCCCGCGCTCAGATTTAATTACTTAAACTCAAATTGAAAAATGTTTAATTCAAAATAACCTGATAAATCAGCACTTCCAACGTCAAAAACAAAAGGTAGCCCACAAAAGGCCCGCCCATCACCACGTCCTATGCGTTTTTGCTAGAAAGACGAAGTGGCGCAACAAACTCCCCAGCAACACATGTCTGTCTATGGTTTTGAAGAACCAGATTTATACAAAACAAGTTCAGTGTAAGTCTAAGACAGGGGGGTTACACGATCAGTCTGGCATCAGTCAATTCCATCAGTCTGGTCATGAATGATGGGAGAATGATCATGTAACCTGGTGACTGACGGACTAATGGTCCAAAATGTACCGTGTTTTTTGCCCGTCAGTCTTTCGTCAGTCTGTGACTGATGCCAGAATGACGCCAGACTGATCGTGTAACCCCTGTCTTAAATGATTTTTACTGCCTCGTCGTTGTACTAATCGCATTGCGCGACTGCTGTCCACGGGGTTTCATTTCCTGGTCGAGTCGAAATTGCTTCATAAAACAGCTCGGAGTCTGGAAGTTAATTGATACAACCATGCATCGGAGAGCATGATACTGTCAGTCCTGCACCTGATCTCCGGTGGTGTCGGATTGTCGTCCCACCGCGCTATGAGAGTGAGGGAATAGGGAGTGCACCTGTGTCTGCGTAAATGCTTGTTACACTATAATATGTCCTGCACAGCTGGCTGATCTCCTTATACGAGAACATATCCCGAATTCTTTTTGCAGCAAAATTAATTGACTAGAACTGTAGGAGGTGCCTTAATCTTTGAACCAAAACTTTGAGGTCTGACAATCATGAAATAAAGCTGTATTTTGGACCATTACTTGCTTTTTAAACGCTCATCGCGTTTGTTTGCATAATTTGTCGTTACAAGGTCTATGGGGCAAGGTTGAGTTCTTGGCTAGGCAGATTTTGAGCATGTTTTTTTTTAATAATAGCGAATGCAGTCATGGGGCCATTAAAGTTAAGTAACGTTTGGCGCAGTCCGTCCGTGGTTGGGTGACCATCTTGTCATAACGAGTTCTTCTGTGTTTCGGAAGGCACGATAAATTGGTGCGTCTCGACTGTCATTTGACCATCTTTGGCAGTCGTTACGGGTAGTCAGAAGCCAGTCTGTCAACCAGTCTTATCCAGGGGTTCCCCGGGTAACTGTGTTGTGGAGGTCAGACAGGCAGTCGCTCCATGTGGCACACTGGTTCACAGCTGCATCCGGTTAGACTGGAAGTCCATCTCAACGTTGTTAGGAAAAGGTTAGACAGATGATGCAGTCATGGGGCTATTCACATAATTACGCAAACACTTAAATAGGTAGAAAGGGAAGCTTAGCTATGATTATTTTTGACTAGCTTCGATTTCACCCGCGTTCCGTGGAAACTACTTGGCGCATACGGATTAAAAGCCTTAATCGAGAAAGGTTTTTCATTAAAAGGGCTTTCTAGAATGATTTTTTCAAAACGGACCAGTGGTTAGTGATATTCAGCATCCCGTGGGAACTTCTTCCCGTTCCCAGATAAAATATAGGCTATGTTACTCTGCGATACTCGAGCTTCCCAACAGTGAAAGAATTTTTCAAATCGCTTCAATATTTTTGAAGTCTTTAAAGTACAAACAAACAAAAAGTAACATAGGCTATATTTTATCCGGGTACGGAAAGAAGGTCCCTCGAGAGTCGGGTGAAGACGCGGGGAAACTGCTAGTCGGTATAGATAGAAAGTCTAGCAGAAGCTCTAGTTCTACATACACTTTCTTCATCCCTTCCTTTTCTTTAATTAACAGTTGTTTAATTCAAAAACGCTTACTGTTAAGTATCCAATATTGTCTCGTCAAGTTACAAGGAACCACATAACGGCAGTTACCGCTAAGGTCAGTGATGCAACCACGATTATCTCTAATGTTTAACTGGTTTAAGGCTATTGACCAGCTAATGCTATGACATAAGTTTACTATAGTTTTTTTACAACTTTAGACCCAAGTTCACTGACTACCTAAAAGTTTTTTTTTTTTAATTGTGAACTTTGAAACTTGAACGCAAAAATGTGTAGTAAACAGCTCGATGCCCGGGTCGGGCCGAAATTGCTTTGTGGGTTTTAGAAACTTTCACAAAGCAGCCCGTAGTTGGAAGTTGGTGATTGATACACCCGTGCATCGGAGAGCACGTTAATGTCGGTGCTGCGCCTGATCTCTCGCCGGTCGTGTCGGATTGCCGTCCCATCGGGTTATGAGAGTGAGGGAATAGGGAGTGCACCTGTGTCTGCGCAAATGCTTGTGCACTATAATATGTCCTGCGCAGCTGGCTGATCTCCTTATATGAGAACAGCCGCCGTGGCCGACTATCGGCCTTGGCCGCCATTAGTAAACAGTTGTATTAAGAAAATTGACGTTTATGTTTTCGGTGAACTTGGACCTCAAGACTCTGGTAAGCTCAGCCACGGCGGCCGTTCTCACCTATGGAGATCAGCCAGCTGCGCAGAACATATTATAGTGTACAAGTATTTGCTGTGACACAGGTACACTCCCTATTCCCTCACTCTCATAGCGCGATGGAACGGCAATCCGACATGACCAAAAAGAAATCAGACGCATATCCGAAGCACGGGTGTATTAATCACCAACTTCCAGACTCCGGGCTGCTTTGTGGAAATATCTCAAAACTCACAAAACAATCTCGGCTCAACCCGAGCATTATTAGAATAATGGCTGCTTTGTGAAAGTTTCGCCTTTATGATCTATCTATACTAATAATAAAGCTGAAGAGTTTGTGTGTTTAAACGCGCTAATCTCAGGAACTAAACTACTGGTCCGATTTGAAAAAATCAGTCAGTCTTAGATAGCCCTTTAATTAAAGAAGGCTATAATTAGAGAACGTGGAGTAGTTCCCAAGGGACGTGGGTGAATCCGCTGGTGAAAGCTAGTCTGATATAGTGACGATATCTTAGCTTTTACTGTACAACCGCCCCATTCTAACAAAACACATAATGTATTCATGTTACACACAAAAAACAAGGAAGTCACACTATAAGCATACAGATGTTTTTTCTAATTTAGTTGCTTCAAAAGGAAGATTTTTTCGTCATATGCATCGATTTCTGTGGTTTATGGATCACGATTCTCTATTCATAGATTTTGTGGTTTTTGCCTCCAAAAGGTTAATTGTAGTACTCGTGTTAAGGCCCGTTTACACATTGCGATTTCATTGCCCGTTGCTTGCCATTTTATTGCAGCAAGATGCTATTTGCGCTGTGTAAACGTAATCGTGCAATAGGTAAATGGTCGCCTGTCAAATATTCCTGCATTAAGATGGCAAGCAAGGGGCAATGAAATCGCAACGTATAAAGAAGCCTTTAGTTTTCTAGTTCGAGTTTTTTTAAAGGAGATTGATTCGTCTCTTTGTCTTAGTTTTTGAGACTTTTTTGGTAGGTGTATATTATGATCTGACACGGTGGAGGGTCATTACATAAGGACATACTTAGTTCGAAGCGGTTGGTTGGCGCTTCCCGTGACCAAAAGGCAGGCTATTATACCTGGGACAACGGATCGGCATTGCCATCCAGTTAGGCAATGCCGATGCCAAAAAAAAGAGCAATGCTGCCAGCCTTTTGGGCACGCTCCCAGTCGATAGCGATGGGGAGGAAATTTTTTTAGGGTTCCGTAGCCGAATGGCAAAAAACGGAACCCTTATAGATTCGTCATGTCTGTCTGTCTGTCTGTCATTCATCAAAGTTATTTTTTGTTGTTGAGAAAACCTTGTGTTTTGGCTAATTTTGGGTAATAGGTACGTTTATTTTTTATAGATTATGGAACGGAACCCTTCGTGTGCGAGTCCGACTCGCACTTGGCCGGTTTTTTTTTATTATCTTGTAAATAAGTGTACATATTTTATTATTGTAAATATTTTATATGTTACACAAATGTTCTAATTTCAATAAAGTTATTTGCCCCCGCCAAGTCGAGCGCAACGCAAACACTGCCGTACCATCCTTTACTGGAACCATTTCGACGCATTTTCAGGCCTCTGTTTGAGAACCTCTGGATAATACCAGAACGCCGAAATTTTCATCATCCAGAAAGCTATAATCACATACGTAAAATCCAGAATTTCAAGTCTGTAGGTCATTTAACTTCGAAGTTAAGCGAAAGCAAAGTTTCGTATTTTCGACACTCACTCACTCATGATCATCAAAATAGAACTAGTACTTCCAATAAAGTCAGAGAGCTGAAATTTGGAACAGAGTTAGGATTTAATGACCACATATAAGGAAAACTATAAAAACTAGGATAATCGAAGATCTGGAGTACCTGGTGACCCTGATGAGAAAACACAAAAGCCCAACCAAACTATTAGAGGAACCAACATAACGCCTTAGGTAGATATCAATAAGCTCACGTTTCTACAAAAAGAAGTGAAATCCCACCAAAAACATTCTGTAAAAAACTAGCCAATTCTCGCTGAAGCTGCTTGTTTATCTCTAAAAAGTAATGAAATCTAGACAAAGTCGTGCTGAGTCTAAGGATTCTTACAGCGATTTGTTTACTATTATAGTTAATGCTATATGACTGGCCGTTGACTTGTACTCACTAACGTTTAAAGAATGATCAACGGCCAGTCATATAGCATTAACTATAATAATAGTAAAGAAACCGCAGTAAGAATCCTTAGACTCAGCACGACTTTGTCTAGATTTCATTACTTTTTAGAGAGAGCTTCAGCGAGAATTGGCTAGTTTTTTACAGAATGTTTTTGGTGGGATAATTAATTACGCAATGAACAGTAATCCATTTCATTTTCATAAATAAAGAAGTTAAATATAAAAAAAAGAACAGAGGTAGTCAAAAAGACATTACACCCTCAGTAGGATGTACCACATTTATGCTCAAAAATTGAGGTTCGTTGTCACAAATGAAATATTTCCACTGCTGGATAAGGCCAAACTAGGGACACTTGCCCATACTCACCGCGCTGCGCATGCGTGTTGGTGAGTGCAGTGTGGGATATTGTAAGCTTCGGAGATCCTGCTGCCTTGCTCGAGGCATTTAATATCCCACTTGGTGTGATGGTTATACCGCCACCAGTCGGTCGCCAGAGTCCGTTATTCAGCAGGTTACACCACGGGCAGGCGAGCTTAGAGAATGCAAAATCAAGTTTCTAAATGCAGCCAGCATTTTGGACACAATCCCCGCTGACAGCGATGCGGCTGAGTTTTTTGATACTTAGTTGTAATATATTTATGTTAATTAAGTTTGTATATAGTTTCTAAATCAGTTTTTTTTTCTATATTTCCAGAGAGAAGCTGTTACATTCCAACGTGTATTTCAACGACAATAGCACCATGACGTACACAGCGAAGAGGTTTCCGATATTCCTGCCTGAACAAAACACGATCGATCTGAACGCTACCATTATTGTGCCGAATGTTGCTGTACTGGTAAGTCAAAGGTTACCTATTCCACCTAAACCTATTATACCCATATCACTGGCTAATAAAATCAGCCAGATATAACCTAGCCGAAAGAAGGAAAGAAAAACTGTTTATTCAAGCGACGCAAAAAAAAAAACATAAGTAAAATAAAGTTGTAATGAAATAAAAAATTGAGCTTTAAGGAAAATTCGACAGTGGGAAAGAGCATTAAGGAGATCAGCCAGTTAGGCAGGACGAGCATTTGCTGTGACACAGGATGCACTCCCTATTCCCTCACTTTCATAGCGTGATGAGATGGCAATCCGATACGACCATAGAAATATTTTATTTATTTGTTTTACACGGCTTTACAAGCCAATTACAGACCAGGCGCAGGACCGACATTAACGTGCTCTCCGATTCACGGGTGTATGGGTGTAGCAATCACCAACTTCCAGGCTCCAGGCTGCTTTGTGAAAGTTTCTCAAAAGCTATGTAGCCACGACGCAACTCGGGAATCAAACCTAAGACCCCGTGCACAACAATCACGTTATGCGATTATTAGACCAACGAAGCAGTATAAAGTTAAGCATAGCTTGGAACAGTCAGTCCGTATTGGTGATCATCTTGCCATCACGAGTCCCTCCGTGTTTTAACTTTATCATATACTAGCCCTTTTACACGATTTCACCTGCGTCCCGTGGAAACTCCTTCGCGTACCCGAATAAAACATATCCCGTTCAACGCTAGCTACGTAGCTCCTTATCAGTGAAGGAATTATTCAAATATTCATTACAAACAATCAATCAAATGTTTCCTCTTTACTATTGATATAGAAAAGGTTAATGTTCGATTGGTACAGACGACAGCACATCAAGTTACCACAGTCTGTCAAATTTCTGCAATCGATTTTGAACCTTATCACAATAGTGTTAGGTTAATGTTTGACTGGTAAAATTTGATAGATTCGTTTACGTTGACTTGCTGTTGTCTGTACCAATCGAACATTAACCTTTTTAGAGTTTAAAATTTGACAGATTCAAACAGGTTGACCTGATGGCATGTGTACAACAAACGCCTACCAAAGTCATAACCCCTCATTGTCTTGTAATCGGACAAAAAGAGCGACACGGATCTAAAGCTATGGAAAAGCCCACATTAAACATAATGTCATCATTACTTTTTTGTGGTTTGCCAGAGCAAAAAAATACTTTGAATGATTTAAAAACAAATGAAGCACTATTTTGATACAGAATAATTGCGTCATTATTTGAAGACAAATTATGTATGTTTTCGGGAGGCACTTATGAGTTTTTGCGGAAAATATTGATTTGTTATTAGGGTTCCGTATCTCCAAAGTAAAACGGGACGCTAAGACTTCACTGTCCGTTTGTCAGAGGCTGCATCTCATGGACCATGATGTAGATAGTCGAAGTCAAAGATTTTTAATTCAAATAAACCTTACAGGTTCTTATGAAAAGTCAAGCTAGTTGCGCAGTTCCAAGGAGTTGGTCTCATGGAGAAGAACCGGCAAGAAACTCCATGGACACTCTTTTATAATAACTATCTTGTTACAATCTACAATTTCAATATAATGAGAGGATCACGTAGGACGTAGGTAGTGATTGTAATTTTCACAAAAATGATATATTTATGTTGCCACTAAGATATCAACAAATATACAAATCTGGAATAAAACATATATTTAAGGCTCCCATATTATGACGGTGACAATTTTGCTGGTTTCATAGATATTGTAATGGTACCGAACCCTCGGCGCGTGAGTCGGACTCACACTTGCCCAATTTTTTTATATCAGTTTATTGAACCCACTAATATTAATTTGTATTTAAAGTGTTTTTCTTTCAAAGTAATTTTAAATCAACATTATGGATTTGCTATAAATATTATAAAGCTTAAGGATCTGACAAAAAATATGTTTATCTAGCGTCTGCCAGCGATTTCGCCTGCGTAAAACTTAAAATCCCGTTTTTTCCGTTCCCATGAGGTTTTCGGGAAATCCTTTCTTATCTCGCGTGAGAGTTTTAAGGCCCATTTACACATTGCGATTTTATTTCGATTGCCCGTTGCTTGCCATTTTATTGCAGGAATATTTGACAGGCGACCATTTACCTATTGCACGATTACATTTATACAGCGCAAGTAGCATCTTGCTGCAATAAAATGGCAAGCAACGGGCAATGAAATCGCAATGTGTAAACAGGCCTTTAAGATGAACCTCTGTGCAATTTCAGCTTTATAGGTTCACGGGCTTGGGCCCTGCGTTGATGAGTCGGTGAATGAGTCAGGACTTTGATTTTTATATGTTTAGATGAAGAACGTTATATCGTACATCAGTAAAAACAGTTGCATGCAACATAGACTAACGTGTTTTATTTGTTACGCTTCATTATCCGGTTCGGGCCGAAATCCTTTTGCGGGTTTTAAGAATCTTTTACAACACAGCCCGGAGTCTGAAAGTTGTCGGTGTTACACCCCCGTGCCTGGGAGGCACGTGAAGCCACGTCAGAGGCCGTCAGGCGGATTTGAGAAAACTCTGACACTAGGGCTTGTTAGGTGATTAAACCTGCAGCGAGTGAGATAAGAAGAGGACTCAGTAGCAGTCGTTACATTTTCACAACAGAGGCCGTCAGGTGGATTTGAGAAAACTCTGACACTTATTCTGCCCCCGATAGTTAAAAAGACGTATCTAACAAACATTTTGAATGGAGAATAAAAAGATTTAATGAATGAAACAGGAAATGCTGTCTTTAAGTACCTAAATTAAATATTTTTACTAGCTGACCAGGTAAACTTCGTATCACTTACCTTTAATTTTTTTTAATATCATATATTTTCTCATCGTTTAAACCTTCCCTCGATTTGTACAAACATTTTAATACCAAAATAAGCCCGATCGGTCCAGCCATTCTTGAGTTTTAGTGAGCCTAACGAACAGCAATTGATTTTATATATGTATAAGAAGAAGATTATTTTTCTCAAAGACAGCTCACGAATTCCTGTTTCATTCTTTAAATATTTTTTCCATTTCTATTTCTTTTTTTCCATTTCATTTTCTATTTCTCCATTTTAATTTTTTGTTAGATACGTCTTTTTAACTATCGGGGGCAGTATTATTAGGTACAGTCAAGGGTAGATTTAAAACAATGGAAAATAGCAATACACATTTTGCGTAAAGGTATCTATATGGTAATTCTATGGTTTTTACATAAAACCATAAAATTACCATACATACGCAAAATGTTATGTGGTTTATTAACTTTAAACAATTGTAAAGGTTTAACCTATGCTAATATTGTCAAGGATTGTAAAACAATTTAAATAATAAAAGGTTTTCAACCAAGAGGATTTATTACTCTATTATTTTATAATTTAAAATGTCGTTTAGCTATATTTCACGTTATAATCGAGCACGTTAATATCGGTCCTGCACCTAATCTCTCACCGGTGGTGTCGGATTGCCGTCCCATCGCGCTATGAGAGAGAGGGAATAGGGAGTGCACCTGTGTCACAGCAAATGTGCAGCCACTATAATATGTCCTGCGCAGGTGGCTGATCCACTCACTAGGAACAGTCGCCGTGTCCGACAATCGACTTGAACGCCATTATTGATATAATCAGCCAAATATATGGTCTACTATCATCTGCCTAGCCTTCTCCCAACTATGTTGGGGTCGGCTTCCAGTCTAACCGGATGCAACTGAGAACCAGAGTTTTACATGGAGCGACTGCCTGTCTAACCTCCACAACCCAGTTTACCCGGGCAACCCGATACCCATTGGTAAGACTGGTCGACAGGCTTTCTGGCATCTGACCACCCGTAACGACTGCCAAAGATGGTCAAATGACAGCCGGGACCCAGCACCCACCACGAATAATTAAAAAAATATATATGGTCTATCACTCGCGTAATTAAAACCATTTATCATTTAATTTTCAGGGCATATTATCCTACCTTCACGACGCGAATTACTTTGTGAAAATGGCACTGCGATCCCTGGTGAGCCTGTACCAACGAGAGCCCTTCGTCCAGAAGACCATATATGAGCACCTGTGGAACTTCACCGATCCTATACTGGATATGTCCAAGAACTTGGCTCCGGGGCTGGTGCCCGTCAATAATGCTGGCATGCTGGATAGAGTGAGTAGTTTTCTGAATTTAACTGGCTTCTGCCAGCGGTTTCACTCTCTTCCCGTGGGAACTACTGCGCGCACCCGGATAAAAAGTAGCCTATAGCCTTCCTCGACAAATGGGCTATCTTAGGGTCAATTCACACCGAGACGCGACGCGACGCGACGCGGCTTTGATGTTGCGCGACGCCGCGCGGCGTCGCGAGACGTATCTTAAAAACAAAGCAAATCGTGAGATGCAGCACCGATCTTGCACGCCGCGCGTCACCGCTGCGTCAAGATGCGTCGCGCTGCGCCGCGCGACGTCGCGCGGCGTCTCGAGGTGCAGCGCAACGTATCTGAATTCTCACAATCAAATGTGTATCGTTTCGTGTAGTGAATAAAGTATATTTTGAGTCGTTCTATGTAAAATCTGCGCGCAGCGTCGCGTCGCGTCGCGTCTCGGTGTGAATTGACGCTAATACTGAAAGAATTTTTCAAATCGGACCAGTAGTTCCTGAGATTAGC
>NWSH02000305.1:3970210-3986994 GCA_002382865.2 Heliothis virescens
TATGATACATGAAAAATAATAAAAATTAGGAAGTTCCCTTTATGGACACTCTGTCCATGATTGGGTGTATGTGCTTGAATAATATCCAGTTATGAACACCGGCAATTTAAAGGCTTAAATCACAATAACATTTTGTGTTATATTATAAAATAAATGTATTATTTATTGATAAATCACAAAATAATAAAAAATGCAACAACGACGATGCACCTGACACATAATAAGATGATAACTGTACTTACTTGCATCACGATTCTTATAACAAATTACGATTCCCGGCACCAACTGCCGCCGCGCAACAAAAAACCTTATATTGCCGCCATCAAAATGGATGTCGGCTGTCCAAAACAGTTGGCATTACAACTAAAATGTTGGCTTAACAGACCGCTGTTGTCATTTGAAAAATAATACTGCGCGTTTGCTTAATTTTGAAGGTAAATCCAAAAAATGTCCATGACGGGTCCGCGTCCAACATAGGTGCCTTTACCTTAGGTACCTACCTAAATCGAGCAAGTGAATAAGGTGGCAAATGTCCTGCGAGGGTTTTGATTCCCGGGCTGAAATCACCGAAATCTATTGTGGTCAGGTTGATGGTGATACAGTCCCGTATTTTGGAGAGGAAACTTTATACTGTGGGTCCTGCGCCTGATCTCTCTCCGGTCGTGTCAGATTGTCGACCCTTTCGACTACGAGTAAGAGTCCTCACTCTAGTCTCTCTTAGTCTGAATAGAAAATACCGTGTTCAGGAATTGATCTTGCGATACGATAATAAAATAATCGTGCACAAACATACATACATACAGGCAGGTCAGACGGAGAATCTCCTTTTTTAAGTCGGTTAAAAAGGAGTGCCGTTGCCGGTTCGGATACTTGGAGCGTTTAGTTTTTGTAATAATTATATGCCTTATTAAAATATGTTTAATGGTGATAACATCCAACAACACTACTCATTTATATCGTTTTAACATCTGTCTTAAAAAGTATAGTTACGTACAAATATTTTTCATAGAAATAGAATATACCGAAAATCTCGTTCTCGAGAACCGTAGCTTACGCGATTACGAAACTTGAGTAAACAAAACGATGCTTGACATTTCAAAAAGTATCAAAAATACTTTTATTATATTTCGATAGAAAAGAAGCTCCTAAATATATTGTGATCAAAAGATTTTGCATTAAAATACTGATTCAAGTTGAGTAATGTACTTTTGGTTTTAATAAAGGCATATATCAAATATATTTTTTTACGGCACATTGTTTTGTTTGATTCCGTAGCTGTCATAAGTTGTCACTCGAAGCGCTACCGGCGTTGAAAGTTATAAAATTTCGCGGGTGTAAGCAAATTTTTCTCATAACTTTTTAGTTTCATTTTTTCTTTGCTAACATGCTTCTCATTAGTTCCGATGAATATAAATATATTTTCTGCCATGTTTATTGTCTAGAACGTTCTTTAAATTAGTGATAGTTAAGAATGAACGCCAATAAGAAAAATATAGGTTTAAACAACGGTTGGATTTTGTGTCCTTCGAAAAGCTTTCCTGGCAAGTTTTACTACTTCAATGTGTTAAATGGTGAAGCCGCATGGAGTCTCAGCGAGCCTGATGTACGTAAGATATGAAACTTTAGAAATATTTCACAAAATATAACCTTTTTGTTCAAAATAAGTTACGCTTTTTTAAATTTTTGGCATATTTCTGTAATGCAAACTTATAACTAGCCGTCATGTATATTTACGCTGTCAACGGATACTTTTGCACTTGTGAAGCGTGAAAGTGTGAAAGTTCTAATAACTTTGCCGCTGTATATTTAAAAGTTACATAAAGTTCTCAATAAATAACACAGTCGTGGTGTCAAGCATTTGACGACTAGAGACCATGAGCTTGCATTTTTACCTTCCTATACCTAATAGTCACTGTTCACGTAAAAAACCAATATTAGTTAGGTACATCAACCACAATTTTTGCTCAGACTTTAAAATACCTTCCGCTAGCGGTTGCACCCGCTTGCCGAGGGAAACTGTATTACTGCTAAGTTTCATCAAAATTAGTCCAGTAATTTTTGCATATAAGAGTAACAAACATACATCCATTCTGACAAACTTTCGCACTTGTAATATTAGTAGGATGGGATAGGAAAAAAAATTAACAATACTTATTACATGTTTCCAGAAGAAAGGCCTCAAAAAGGAGATCACACCACAAGTCCATAAAATAGCGGACAAATCCCACGAATATCCAGAACCCACCAGTTTGCCCGATGAAACATCTTTAACTTCCTACGATATCGGTGACCATGTTAAAAAGACCGATTACTTAAGGAACATTCCATACACCCAAGAGGTACCAACGTTTGGCCAACTTGCGTTCCCCAAATATGTGGCCAAAGAGCCTTTAATGACCAACATTGTATGGACACCTCTACAACTGCCAATGTTTTGTCCTGACACCAAGAAACCGATGTCCGATAAAGTCACCCAAACGTCAAGTATCGAACGAGAACTATTCATACAAACTTGCGATATACCGCTATGTAAACGGTTCAAAAATTACGAGACCCCATTCTTATGTTTTGATAAAAGAAATAAAATTCTTAATAAGCCAACGTTTGATACGTCTACACCTAGAAATGCTTTTGAAGGACATGAAAAACCGACTTTGGTTACATCAAAATCAAAATTCATCAAAGATTCCATATTGAAATTAGATACTATTTTACCACAAGTTGCTACTCAAGTAACTGAAGTGAAAAGTGTTGTTGAAAAACCAACTTTAAGTCTTGGTAATAAAGTTGAAAGTACGCCTGAAGTTGAAGCGAATTTAGAAAAAAGTGATAAAGTATTGGGAAAACTAGATCAGACGGATTTGAGATTCCTTCTGCTGGCTAAAAGGAGAAAATCTATGGATGCTTCCGTTGAAACTGTTGAAAGTGAGTATTTTATTTGATACTTCTTCCTGCACATCATCTGCCTAGCCTTTTCCCAACTATATTGGGGTCGGCTTCCAGTCTAACCGGATGCAGCTGAGAACCAGTGTTTTACACGGAGCCACTGCCTGTCTGACCTCCACAACCCAGTTACCCGGGCAACCCGATACTCTTAGTCAGACTGGTGTCAGATTCTGGTTCTAAACTTAACCCGTAACACTGTCAAAGATGGTCAAATGACAGCCAGAAAACCCACGCAATTTATAAGATGGTCACCCATCCACGGACCGACCGCGTCAAGCGTTGCTTAACCTTATGATCGATCGATCTGCGTGGCTTTGACTTAGCCACGAGCTCTTCTTCCTGCACCTGAGTAAAAATGTCCTTTCTGAAGAAGTAGAGTCGGTTCAATAGTTTTTTTGCTTAAAACACCGACAGCCAATAAACTGACAGAATTACTAATAAATAAAAATATTAATACCATTTTGTTTTTAAGAGTTATAAACATCCACTTCCAAAATTAACTGCCTCGTTGGTCTAGTGGTCGCATAGCGCGACTGCCGTGCCACGGGTCTTGGGTTCGCTTCCCGGGCCAGGCCGAAAGCTTTCACAAAAGCAGCCCGGAGTTTGGAAGTTGGCGGTGTTACACCCCCGTGCCTGGGAGGGCACGTAAAGCCGTCGTCCTCGATTGTTACTCAGTAGCTGTCGTAGTTATAATTCCACGTCAGAGGCCGTCAGGCGGATTTGAGAAAACTCTGACACTAGGGCTTGTCAGGTGATTAAACCTACAGCTCACGCGATAAGAAGAAGACTTCCAAACTTTCACATTGATAATATATTAATACTAACTTCAGCAAGCGACTTCGCCCGCGTAAAACTTAAAACCTGTTTTATCCCATTCCCGTGGGAATTTCGGGAAATCCTTTCTTATCTCGCGTGAGAGTCTTAAGATGAACCTCTGTGCAAAATTTCAGCTTTATAGGTTCAAGGGTTTGGGCCCTGCGTTGATGAGTCGGTGAATCAGTCAGGACTTTGATTTTTATATGTATATGTCACCGGAAAATAACAAGATCCGTATATTTATAAATTTCCTAGGAAATTTATAAACTTCCGTAGGATTCTAAACGGGAGATAAATTGTATTATTTTACGTCCTTATTTTCGTAAATTTATCAATTTCGGACGTCACACGGTAAATTTATAAACTAACGGATATCTATTCGTAAGATTCTAAATGGTTCGACCAATCACAGAAGCTCTTTTATATATACGCATCTTTGAAATACGTAAAATAACACACTGCTCTCTGATTGGTCAATGTCCATAGCGGCACTGCTTGTGTCCATAGACTTCAATGGCGGCCGCGAGGAAGGAGAAGTGACATGTGACAGTCAACCAATCAGATCGCGCGTAGTGCTTACTTATTATTTTACGAGTGACTTCAGTAAGTTTATCAATTTACGAAAATGTTAACGTAAAATAATAATAATTTATCTCCAGTTTAGAATCTTACGAAAGTTTATCAATTTACTAGGAAATTTATAAACTTACGGATCTTGTTATTTTCCGGTGACATATAGATTAATATTAGGATATTTTTTTTTCAGAAAAGAAACTAAAGCCCAGTGAATCAAAAACTATTACTACTCCCAAGAAAAAAGTGACTTTTGATTTAGGCCTAGAAACTGGTGAAGGCTTAGCTTTAAGTGATATTACATCAATGGAGGATTTTGAAGTAAGTATATACTAACTACTAGCTTCTGCCAGCGGTTTCACCCGCGTCCCGTGGGAACTACTCGGCGCACCCGGATAAAATATAGCCTATAGCCTTCCTCGATAAATGGGCTATCTAACACTGAAAGAATTTTTCAAATCGGACCAGTAGTTTCTGAGATTAGCTCGTTCAAACAAAGAAACGCTTTAGCTTTATAATATTAGTATAGATATCTTTCTCTTTTTCTTACAGCAGTTAACACCGCCAATAATAGAAACACCAAAAACTCCAATTCTAAACCACCCTCCTAGACAGTTGGGTCACAAAAATATAATTACACCTTTTACTAAAGAAGCAGAAATTCCTAATGTGGCAACATCGTCATTTGCGAAGAGTTTGGGGTTGCCAGTGAGGAAAAATACTTGGTACATAGTAGTTGATACGGATGTTTTGCTGTTGGATTACGAATTAATTGATAATCTTGTTTTGTCAGGTCAGTATTGTAGTTTTATATATGAAATTATATTATTTACTGCGGTTTTAACCGCTTCCTGAAATAAGTACTCGCCGTTCTCGGATAAAAAGATATGTTATTCTGATAATTGAGCCGTATTACATTCAAGTTTCATCGAAATCTGTTCAACCGTTTGTGCATGAAAAAGTAACAAACATGCTCAAACTTTCGCTTATTGTAATAATAGTGTGTTTTGCGCTTGCTAAAAAGAGCTGTTACTGCACTCGCAATTTTTAACAATGAAAATGAAAAATATTTTATTGAAAAATAAGTTGGTTCAACAATACTCAGGCAAACAATACTTCTTAGTTAGTAATATTTACCTACTAAAACTAGTACATACTACCTTCGTTCTTATCATATTCTTAGACAAAAATGCGTGTTCAAGTCCAAAAATCAACAAAATATTACAAAGCTATAGACGGCAAAAACTTTGACGACAGCTATAACAAAAAATAAATCAGAATTTTCTTTCTAGATCCCAAATGCAAGTTGATAATACCCCACGCAGTTCGCGCCGACATAGAATCTCTATGTCTGGGTGACTGCCGCGGGCAGCAACGGGTGATCAACGCTAGGCAGCTCACCAGGAAGCTGGCAACACCACCGCCACATTATACTGGTAAGTATCATTTATTTATTGTTGGTCAAAAATGTACAGACAACAGCAGGTCAACATATACAAATCTGTCAAATTTTACCAATCGAACATTAACCTTCCACTGTTTTGATAAGTTACCACATTCTGTCAAATTTCTGCAATAGATTTTCAACCTTATTGCAATGGAGGTAGGTTAATGTTCGATTGGTAAAATTTGACAGATTCGTATACGTTGACCTGCTGTCGTCTGTACTTTATGTACTTAATAGTTTACCGGCAGACATTACACAAGAAAGTTATAAAAGAATGTTTAAAATTAAGTAGTTTAGCATATAAAAATCAAAGTCCTTACTCATTCACTGACTCATCAACGCAGGGCCCAAACCCGTGAACCTATAAAGCTGAAATTTGCACAGAGGTTCATGTTAAGACTCTCACGCGAGATAAGAAAGGATTTCCCGAAATTCCCACGGGAACGGAAAAAAACGGGATTTTAAGTTTTACGCGGGCGAAGCCGCTGGCACGCAAGGTAGTGTCGTACAAAACCATGTGTAGTTTGTCTGTTGGATTTGCGTAGCCTTTTCGTTGATTGGGGTCGGCTTCCAGTCAAACTGGATCCAGCTGAGTACCAGTGTGCCACATGGAGCGACTGCCTATCTGACCTCCTCAACCTAGTTACCCGGGCAACCTATTAGCAGAGGCGTATTTTAAGATTGCGCGCCCCCGGCTTCCGTAGCTTTCCGCCCCATCTAGGAATGAAATCGAGCCCCAGGGGCGCAGCTTAACCTACCGGTCGAGCCAGGCTGTTGTTTTTTTTTCTTTCTTATATTCATGTTTCGTAATATTTTTGTCTACAGTTGAACCACCACCCATAGACAATAATGAAATAATAGTGACTACAGAGAGTATACTAAATTGTTGCCTACATGCGATGAGCAAAAATTATTATGTGGTAAGTAATCTATACTAATATTATAAAGCTGAAGAGTTTGTTTGTTTGTTTGAACGCGCTAATCACAGGAACTGCTGGTCCGATTTAAAAAATATTTCGTTTGAAGAGAAATGCTACAGGTTACTTTTTATCCCGGTGCGCGAAGTAGTTTCCTAAGGATTACAAAGCTGAACAGTTAGTTTGCTTGCGCGAATCTCAGGAACTGCTGGTCCGATTTGAAAAAATCCAGTGTTTGATGGCCATTTTTCCTTTATCCGGAAGCGCGATGTAGTTCCCTCGGGACGCGAGGAATACCGCATGAAACAGCTAGTATAAAAAAAAAACAATCAAATAATCAAAACCACATGTACAGACACCACCAGGTCAAACTACCACAATCTGTCAAATTTTACCAATCAAACATTAACCTTCCACTATTGTGTTAAGGTTGAAAATCTTTTAAAAAAATTTGACAGATTGAGGTAGGTTAATATACTGGGTTCTACATTAACCATTTTTTTTCAGGTCTTAATAACAAACGACCCCCATTTAGAAGTTCGAGCGAATTCCCTAAATATACCCTCATATAGACTGAACGACGTCAAATATGGCGTCGAAATCAGACCGGAAATTACGTCACATACCAAAAATATTCAAACAAACACCCCAAATGACGATTTAGATAATAAAAACCAAAGTAAATCAAAATTAGGGTTATTTTCTAACTTAAACACGGTTAAAAAGCAATTAAACTTTAGTAACGACAGTAATTTAGATTGTGATAAGTTAATTAATATTACTAAGCCTAAGTTTGTTAAAAATATCGATTTTGATAGTGATAGCTCTACTTCTGATATCAGTAGGGAGGTGCAAAATTTAAATTTAATCGATAAAAATGTCTTAAAGCCACAAAATTCTAATCGAAATCCGTTTTTACTGCAAAATTTGAAAGAAGCTTTCAATTTCGAAAATAAACATAATTCTAATATTTTCAATAGTTACCTATTTGATAAGGCTGTACAAACTTCGAAGGAACAATTCGATTTCGAAAATGCGATGCCGAAAGCGAATCAGTGCGAAAAATATCAAAACACCGAAAATCTGTTTTCGAAACCAATTTCAAGTTTGGATCAGTTCACGTTTAATAACACAAATTCAAAATTCGAAAATTCTGGTATATCTTTGACTACTAAAAATATTAATTCTTTAAATACTAAAAAACTAAATGCTTCCCAATCTAGAATAAATAAAATATTTGATAATATCACCATGGATGCCAAAACTACTGAAAGTAATAAAATCACTAAAGAAATCGACAATAGTGGCATTTTCAAAATACCTCAGCCGTTACAATTTAAAATTAGAACGCGGAACACGTCTGCTCTCGCCGAGAGTTCGCAAGTGAATGACAAAATTCGAACGCGCATAGACAAAGATTCTATAGAGGAGAGTCTAAAGAGGTTTTGTGTAAAGAGTAAGGCTATGAGAGAGAAAATAAGCACGAGAATTGATGAATGGATTTGCAGTTTTATGCAAATAATGGAGGAGGCGTTGAATAATCTACTATTGGTAAGTCTTTTAATATTTTATTCAGAAATGCATTTTCGCAGATCCTGTATATCAGTATTTAAGTCAATGTCATAAATTCGAAAATAGCTGTCTCATCATCTGCCTAGCCTTTTCCCAATTTGGGGTCGGCTGCCAGTCTAACCGGATGCAGCTGGGAACCAGTGAGCGACTGCCTATCTGATCTCCACAACTCAGTTACCTAAACAACCCGATACCCCTGGTTGTCAGACTTTCTGGCTTCTGACTACCCGTAACGACTGCCAAAGATGTTCAAATGACAGCCGGGACCCACCAGTTTGTCGTGCCTTCTGCAACACGGGGGAACTCATCATGACAAGATGGTCACCCATTCACAGACTGACCGCGCCAAGCATTGCTTAACCTTATGATCGACCGATCCGCGCTACTTTGATAGTCTGTTAAGTTTTTTTATAAGGACAAATCGTCTTAGAGCGAAAAACTCGGAAGTCTAAAATACTTGAAACTTCCAGGAGAAAGAAGAAGGATATGCTTTGCGGCATTTTCGTTCTAGAAATAAAAAAAAAATGAATTTCTGATGTTTTCACTCTAAGACGACGAAATAGACTTTCAAGACAGCTTTGGCCACTTTTTACCTGTATTCTCGAAACACGCTTAAAACCGCGAGAAAAAGCTAGTTAACTTTTTTATTTATTTCAGAAAAGCAGTGTATGTATGGAAGATACGTTAGCACCATTGAATCTACACGACACATTGAATTATGTCAAAATGTTGTATGATTGTCACGCAAAAACTAGAATCATAGACAATCTTTCAGAAATACTGGATAAATGTGTCGCTTCTAAAGGTAATTTATACTATCTGGCTAGCCTTTTCCCAAGTATGTTGGGGTCGGCTTCCAGTCTCATCGAATGCAGCTGAGAACCAGTGTGCCACATGGAGCGACTATCTGTGTGACCTCCACAACCCAGTTACCTGGGCAACCCGATACCCATTGGTAAGACTGGTTGTCAGACTTTCTGGCCTCTGACTACTCGTAACGACTGCCGAAGATTTAAGCGACAGTCGGGACACACCAATTTATCGTACCTTCCGAAACTACTGAACCGATTTTAAAAAGTCATTCGCTGTTGGGAGCTTTACCACAGAATAAAGATGTACCAGTAATGAAGCTAAGCCTTGTTGTCAATATGATGACGTAAGCACCATCGAAGCCGTAGGGTTGTCACTTGGTAGTGACTTAAATATCTGTCAAACTTTAGTTCCTAATTTGTCCGAATCCTAGCTCGCGCGGTAGCTTTTAACGCGACAGTCAGTACTGACAGCACTGGTAAAGGTACATAAATGCTCGTCAATGCGCATGCGTGTGTGAGTGTGACGTTACGAACTTTAGTAGGTAGCTTCCCAACTGTTCTACATATGTATATTTAAACTGTGGCTTTACTATCCCCAAGTAACATGGGCTATATTATGTCCGGTTATGGGAAGAAGTTACCCTGGGACGCGGTTTAAACCACTGGGCTAGTCTATATTAATATTATAAAGCTGAAGAGTTTGTTTGTTGGCAAAACGCGCTAATCCTAAAGAATACTGGACTGATTTTGACTCTCAGTGTTAGATAGTGTTTAAAGGCTACTTTTTATCCGGGTACGCAGAGTTGTTCACAAGGGACATGGGTGAAACCGCTGACGGAAGCTAGTTATTCAAGAAGTACAATTCCATTTTTAACAGAAAAACTGAATTCAAAAAATACTGTGTATTTCATTCATTTTTTTTTCTTATTTTAATTTACAGGCAATTTGAAAAGTTCAATCAAACCAGATGACTTCATGAAAATGTTTGGATATGGCGTTATGCTTGTTTCAGCCTTAAAGGTAATAAATAATCTTTTGCCAATTCTAGTCAAATAAAACTTTTCACATGGCTCTAGAAGTTGGTGGCAAAATAAACACAGTCAACAGACCTGCAGACATCGACTTCTAGAGCCATGTGAAAAGTTTTATTTTATCCCTTTCAGTGTTTTTTTGTGAAGTCGGTTTTTTTTTGTAAAAAACTTTTTTTGCTATATCTTTTTTATCATTTTCTAGAAAATTCTACCGACTTCAGAAGAACTGTCCGACGCTGAATTAAGTCTGAATGCTCTACTGAATAATATTGAGAGCAACGCTAAAGAGTTTGACCCGGAATTACTAAAAACTCCTTTCGTTAGCCGAGCGGATAAGGAAGAAGTAATCAGACCTATTTGTAAGTACTCGCATCCTAGGAACTTTTTCCTGCAGCTGGATAAAAAGTAGTTTATGTGTAATTCTGATGGGAAGAGCTCGTGGCTAAGTCAAAGCCGCGTGAATCGACCGATCATAAGGTTAAGCAACGCTTGACGCGGTCGGTCCGTGGATGGGTGACCACTTTTCATAACGAGTTCCTCCGTGTTTCGGAAGGCACGATAAATTGGTGGGTCCCGACTGTCATTTGAACATCTTTGGCAATCGCTACGGGTAGTCAGAAGCCTGAAAGTCTCCCATCCACGGACCGACCGCGCCAAGCGTTGCTTGGACTTAGCCGCGAGCTCTTCATTTAAGATTTTAGTTTATTATAGTATTTTTTTAATGCTTTTCAGTCTTGAAAGATCAGTCGTATGTGTTGGATTATTTGAAAAAACATTTCAAAGACTGGGCTTCATATAAAGAGGATTATTTTGAAAATCATCTGAATAATGAGGAGATAAATGTAAGTTTATTTTATACTATTTTCTGACCGCGGTTTTACTTCACATGGGTAAAGAGGAGCCTATATGTCATTCTGATATATGATCTACTAGCTTCCGCCAGCAGTTTCACCCGCTTTCCGTGGGAACAACTGCGCGCACCCGGATAAAAAGTAGCCTATAGCCTTCCTCGATAAATGGGCTATCTAACACTGAAATATTTTTTTAAATCGGATCAGTAGTTCCTGAGATTAGCGCGTTCAAACAAACAAACAAGCAAACAAACTCTTCAGCTTTAAATATTAGTATAGATATTACTGCCAAGTTTCATCAAAATCCATTCAGCAGTTTTGTGTTAAAGAGGGATTAACATCCATATAATATTAGTAGGATAAGTTAGTAACCACGGTTCCACCCGCATTCTGTGTAAGCAACTTCGCACACACAGATAAAAAATTACCTTTGTTTTTACTTAGGCTCTAGACTATCTGTGTACAGACAACAGCACATCAAGTTACCACAATCTGTCAAATTTCTGCAATCGATTTTCAACCTTATCGCAATGGGGGTAGGTTAATGTTTGACTGGTAAAATTTTACAGATTCGTATACGTTGACCTTCTGTCGTCTGTACAAAATTTCATTAAAATCGGATGTCATTTTGACGTGAAAACGTGACAGACAGACGGAGTTATTTCTGTATTTATAATATGCATTACATTTTTTATTTCAGCATTCTGACTTTAAAGTATTAAGAACATCAGGCAAAAATCTCAATTTACTAAAAATCAATAGAAGCAAAGCAATCTGTCTTCAAAATTCCACCGAAAATGATACAGCCAAGGACACTCAATCAAAAATTATTAGACTAATAGAAAATAAACCTTGTAGTAATATAGCAACAATTACTGAACCGAAATTGATGGAATTCTGTAAAGATGACAACGAAAATGTTCCAAAAGATAATAATGAAGATAATTTGTATCCCAAAGTTATAAAACAAGTAACAAATATTACAAAAACTATAGAAAAAAATGCCTCAGAAATAGATGGACCAAAAATGATCAGAAATATGACTTTGATAGATGAATATGAGAAGAGAATACAAAACAGAGAGCCTCTTGATTTGGACTTACTAGATTATTCTGAAATTTACGAACCATCTGTGGCTGAAAATCCAGAATTTGATATCATAGAAGAAAATGGTCGAAATGAAAATAATTTTGAAAATATTGGATTCACAAATATGTTCACAGAGAATTTCACAAATGACATACAATTGGATGGCGATATATTTCATACTGAAGCTTCCCTTGATAAAATATTCAAAATAAATTATGAAGAAAATTCAAAAACAAATCCTAAAAAAGATACATTTTATTCAGTATCTGGCAACACTGACCAAGATGGCGCCCAAAAAATACACGAAAAGTCTTTTAATGATAATTCGAGCGACAAAAATATTTCGAACAACGACAGCTGTGTCGCAAATGACGTTTCCGACATAAATGTCGACTCCGAAAATGTCGAAATTCGGAGTGCGAATTTCGAAAAATCTGCCCAAGTGTTAGATGAAAGTACCAACGATTCGGGTTTCGAAAATGATAGTACTTACGCCCATTCTGTTGTAAAAATATTTTTGAACGAACTAAGTACTTCTTTCAAAGTTATTTTCAAATTCATGTAAGTATTTAATCTGTATTCCTTTGTAGACTAGACTATCTCATTATCGGCCTAGCCTTTTCCCAACTATGTTGGGGTCGGCTTCCAGTCTAACCGAATGCAGCTGAGAACCAGTGTGCCACATGGAGCGACTGCCTGTCTGACCTCCACAACCCAGTTACCCGAGCAACCCGGTACATAATAAGACTTGTTGTTAGACTTTCTGGCTTCTGACTACCCGTAACGACTGCCGATGATGGTCAAATGACAGCCGGGACCCACCAGTTTATAGTGCCTTCTGAAACACGGCTTTAGACTATCAATGTAACGAATTTCATTTAAATCGGTTCAGTTGTTTTAAAATGAAAGCAAGACAGATAGAGTTATTTTGCATTTATAATATTAGTTTACACCACTACATCTATACTAATATTATAAAGAGGAAAACTTTGTTTGTTTGTTTGGTTGTAATGAATAGGCTCAAAAACTACTGGACCGATTTTAAAAATTCTTTCACCATTCGAAAGCTACATTATCCACGAGTGACATAGGCTATATTTTATCCGGGTACGGGCAGTAATTCCCACGGGATGCGAGTGAAACCGCGGGAAAACGGCTAGGTATTATTAAATAAAAAGTTCTCGGTGACGTCTGTCTGTCTATAAACTCAAAAACAACTGAACGTTATTTCATGCGGTTTACATAAATAACTAGAGAAGCTTTATATTGTGTACTAGCTTCTGCCAGCGGTTTCACACGCGTCCCATGGGAACTACTCGGCGCACCCAGATAAAAAGTAGCCTTCCTCGATAAATGGGCTATCTAACACTGAAAGAATTTTTCAAATCGGACTAGTAGTTCCTGAGATTAGCGCGTTCAAACAAACAAACTCTNCACTAGCTTCCGCCAGCGGTTTCACCCGCTTTCCCGTGGGAACTACTGCGCGCACCCATAAAAAGGTGCCTATAACCTTCCTCGATAAATGGGCTATCTAACACTGAAAGAATTTTTCAAATCGGACCAGTAGTTCCTGAGATTAGCGCGTTCAAACAAACAAACTCTTCAGCTTTATAATATTAGTATAGATAATTTACTAGATTTCGCTAGCGGTTTTACCCATGGGAACTCTTTCGCGAACCCGGGCAAATACAGTATAGCCTTCCTCGATAAATGGGCTATCTAACACTGAAATATTTTTTTTCAAATCGGACCAGCAGTTCCTGAGATTAGCGCATTCAAACAAACAAACTCTTAAGCTTTATAATATTAGTATAGGGTTTAAAAGTGATAATTTTATTACATTTCAGTACATCGTTCGTTAACGAAATTCGTGTGAAGGATTTATGTGATGCAAGGAAGAATATTCTTCACAACAAAGCAAGCAGGTCTTTAGAAGATATGGTCGCTATCATACAGAGATTGAGAAGGTTAGTTTAGTTTTATATGGGTACCGTTTTGTGCACTTGACAGTTGCTGTTATTCAGTTAAAACAAAGTTGGAATTTTTGGTGCATTTGACAGTTGCTGTTACTCAATGAAAACAAAGTCAGACGTTTTGGTGCATATGACAGTTGCTGTTATTCAGTTAAAAATAAAGTCTCGTTTCTAGGTCTTACTTTTTGATGTGGTTGACTGTTGTTGTTTCGCAGTCAAAATAAAGTCAGACCATTTTTTGTGCGGTTTGCAGTTGTTGTTACTCAGTATAAATAAAGTCTGTGCTTTATTTGTGCATTTGACAGTTTCTATCACTCGGTCAAAATAATGTCACGCTATGCTCGTGAGGGAATAGGGAGTGCACGTATGTCTACGCAAATGCTTGTGCACTATATTATGTCCTGCGCAGCTGGCTGATCTCCTTATATGAGAACAGCCGCCGTGGTGGTGGGTCCCGGCTGTCATTCGACCATCTTTGGCAAGTCGTTACGCTGTAGTCAGAAAACCCAGAAAGTTTGACACTATGTCTTATGAATGGGTATTGGGCTGCCTGGGTAACTGGGTTTGAGGAGATCAGAAGGCAAACCCTTTCAAATAGTGGCACACTGGTACTCAGCTGCATCTGTTAGACTGGACCAACCCAACCAGTTCAGGGAAAAGGCTAGGCAGATCAAAGATAGATTACCTGTAGCGTGTTATTCTCTTTAATCAAGTAGCTAGCTTCAACTTCCTGCTTTTTAGTAACAATGTTTTTAATACTGTGTGCTCTCCCGACTCTCTTTTAATATACTGTACAAAACATTCAAAATCAAAGCATTCATTTAAAGTACGCCTGAAAACAGCACTTTTCGACGTCAATGTTACATGAGACAGCCCCAAAAACGCCCGCCTTCACCACTTCCCTTATGTGGTTTTTGCGGGAAGAAGTAAATGGTTAGAACAAAATCTTCGTCCGTCATTTCTTGGCATCAGTCATGAGCCGGGCAGATGAAGGAAAGGATTGCGCCAGAAGATCGTGTAACCTTGTCTTAAGACGCTATCAGCCGCTGCGCAGGAACATGACGATGAGATGGATGGCATCCTAGCCGATTGCCGGTCACGGCGCTGTTCTCATATAAGGAGATCCAGTCAGCTTGCGCAGTGACATAATAATAGTGCAACAGCATTGTTGCGTAGACATACGTGCACTCCTAAATTGCCTCAGAGCATCAGCGTGACATTTATTTTTTGACCGAGTGATAGAAACCTGTCAAATGCACAAATAAAGCACAGACTTTTATTTTATACTGAGTAACCACACTGCAAACCGCACAAAAAATTGGTCTGACTTTTAGTTCTGTCTGCGAACATCAACAGTCAACCAATCAAATAAGTAAGGACCTGAAATTGTATATCGACTTGACTTTATTTTTTTAACTGAAATAACCGCAACTGTCCATAATCACCAAAAACGTCTGACTTTGTTTTCATTGAGTAACGAACTGTCAATAGAACAAAAATTCCAACTTTGGTTTTAACTGAATAAGCAGCAAACTGTCAGTGCACAACACGGTACCCATGATAAAAATAAACTAACCTTCTCGAATTCTGTATGATAGCGCATAAATCTTCTCAAAGACTGCTTGCTTTGGTTTGTGAAAGAATTTCTTCCTGCATCACATAAATCCTTCACTCACGAATTTCGTAGTTAACGAACGATCAGTGTACTGGAAATGTATAAAATTATCACTTTTTAAACCTATAACTACATATTATAAAAGCTTAAGAGTTTGTTTCGTTTGAATTATTTTTGTTATATGTATAGATCGTTTTAAGTTTGTTTTTTAATGCTTTTTTTCGTGGGTGTTTCGTGATTTTAATCATTAGTTATCTAATGGATCTTATATGATTAGTTATAAGTATCGTTATGTCTTTTATATAGTGTATTTGTTTGTAATTCTTTATAATCTCTTTATTTTTTTTATATTTCATTTTTTTTTCAACTGAATGATGTTTGATATAGACGCATGGAGTTGCTAGTCAGTGTGCTAGAGATGATTGCCTACCAATTGTTGGCGCATTGTGTGTATATGTTTATTTAGAGATTCGTCGTGATGGATCTATGTTGTGCTTAGACTTCGATTATGTGATTACGTGTATGCTTATGAGTGTAGTTGAGTGTAATGTGTGTGAAGATAGTTGTATATAATGTCCTCCTAGGCAACTGATATCATCTATTTAGTAGATAAGCAGCGTTCGATTCATTTATTTACTTCGGGCAGTTCTTGTCCGTTATAGGTTATCTAAAGCTGACGTGTAATCTGTTCAGTGGGACGATACCTTTTCTTTTAGTTTCAGAGCTGATTCGCCAATGTATTCATTGTAGCTTGAGTTAGAAGCACAGGGGTTTATTCCGTGGCGCGCTGAGATGGGCAGGGTCGCTTACGGGTCTCTTATTATTTTAGTAATTATGATTATTTTTCTTGTTTTTTGTGTTTATATAGGTTTTTTTAAAATTTTTATTATAGTTAGTTATTCTTTATGTTGTAATGTTATTTTTTAATTTCTTTTGTTTATGTGTTTGTATTTTTTTATTTTCGTTTTTTTTTGTTTTTTTTATTTTTTTTTTTTTATGTTATTTTTGTTTAATTTTATTTTTTTGATTCATCTTTTTTATCTATTTGTTTTGTTTTTTATTTTTAATTAAGTTTATTTACACATTTTTTGTTTATGTTTTTTTTATTATATATATTATTTTTTTTTATGATTTTATTTTAT
>NWSH02000305.1:3987033-4000913 GCA_002382865.2 Heliothis virescens
TTTATCGTGCCTTCCGAAACACGGAAGAACTCGTTATAACAAGATGGTCACCCATCCACCGACCGCGTCAAGCGTTGCTTAACTTTATGATCGATCAATTCTCGCGGCTGTAACTTAGCCATTATAGTGCTTTCGTTTTATGATGAGTTCCCTGACATTTCATAACTGATAGTTATAGTGATGTAACCTAATGAAACATCATCGATTACCTTATAATATTGAATCCCTTGGTAAAGAAAATGGAATCGGAATTGAGAATTTTTATATGGCCGCTACCCTACATCGATTTTTTATCGATTCTGTAACTTGCGTCAATCTCTATTGAAGCAAGTCACGTTCCGTTTCATGCAATTGACATTTTCAACATTCTTTAAACTCATATTTTTTAACATCGATTATTTAGTTTATTAACCATTAATATTTATTTAATTCATTTAAAATATAAAGAAATATAGTTTACTGGGTAATTAACAAAGAGACAATATTTTAAAATAACTTTATTTTTTTGGTTTATTTGTTATCGCTTTAAAACAGTATGCGTGTGATGGAAAAAGTAGAACCGTCAGGGAGCTCATCATAAGATGAAAGCACTATTTTTTACCCATTTAAATGAATAGTAATGAAGTATTGAACTTAAAATTTTCTTTTTCAGGCAAATTGTGATAAAAAGTTTGGAACAAGCATTAATATTAGAAAAGGCACTGAAAATTATAGTATCGACCACAATAGGCGAATATGACACAGTTCTCTCAAATGCAGAAACGATTAATTCCAGTATTCGATACTTTAATATATTCGAATAATTTTGCGAACTTAATCGAATAGATAAACTGTAAAATCTATAGACTAGGTCAACCTACCGGAATCTGTAAAATTTTACCAATCGAACATTAACCTTCCACTATTGTGATAAGGTTGAAAATCTATTGAAGAAATTTGACAGATTGTGGTAGGTTGATGTGCTGGCGTCTGCTGGCAAAAAGTGACTAGGCCTTAATAAGTATTATTTAGTATAATACTATATTTTTTTTGTATGTATATTAACACCAAAAACAAAATTATTAATCTTTAAAATAGATTCATATTTGTAGATACATTTTTCTAGGTATAGTCACCGGAAAATAACAAGATCCGTAAGTTTATCAATTTACTAGGAAATTTATAAACTTTCATAGCATTGTAAACGGGAGATAAATTGTATTATTTTTCGTCCACATATTCGTTAATTTATCAATTTCCGACGTCACACGGAAAATTTATAAACTAACGGATATCTATTCGTAAGATTCTAATATGGTTCGGACAATCACAGTTTTTTTTAAATATACGTATCTTTGAAATACGTAAAATAACACACTGCTCTCTGATTGGTCAATGTTCATAGTGTAGGAGAAGTGACACGTGACATTCAACCAATCAGATCGCGCGTGGCGTTTGGTTATTGCTTAGTTATTATTTTACGAGTGAGTTCAGTAAATTTACCAATTCACGAAAATGTGGACGTAAAATAATATAATTTATCTCCCGTTTAAAATCCTACGAAAGTTTATAAACTTCCTAGTAAATTGATAAAATTACGGTTATTGTTGTTTTACGGTGACACAGACATAGAGATATAAATAGTGAGAAACAAAATAACTAAGGGACCAATCCATGTTCTGTGATGAAAAGAATATCTTTAATTGTAAGTTTAATTAAGCATTGCATATAAATATGCTTTGCCTGTGATAAAATTTATCTAACTTAAAAATAGTTCACCAACAGGTATTGCATATATTTTTTTGTGAAATAGTCAACACATTCATTTTCTTTAAGCTGTGCCCTACCGTCTAAGCAATCGTCCGACTTTCTGTAGGACAGATAAATCGGACCGATTTCTTGTAGGACGTTCTTACTAAGATTTTCTGACAGACTTTGTAGGACATGTGCGTTGCACTATTCCTATCAGTGTGTTCAATATTTTTGTTCTACAAAAAAAAAACGGTAACCGATTATCGGACGTAGGAAGTCTTATTCATATTGTTTCTGTTTTATAAAATGTACCCACTTGTTTAATATTAACGGTAATTTGCACACACAGAAGAGAAAGAACAAGTGGAAGTGCCCTATAGCTGTTGCGACCGACGCAACTATCTGAGCCGAATCGCAACACTCACTCAGTCACGTAATAACAACCTTATACAAATTGCGTAGAGACTTATTTTGATAAACGATAAGTAGGCGTTTAGGCTTTTTCCGTGTTTTAAATTTAAATATCTTCTATATAAATAACACATTTTTGTCTGTAAATATATAGTTCTTCTTTCTTTCTATACATACTAATAATATAAAGCTGAAGAGTTTGTTTGTTTGAACGCACAAATTTCAGGAACTACTTGTCCAATTTGAAAAATTATTTCAGTGTTAGACAGCCCATTTATCGAGGAAGGCTATAGTCTACTTTTTATCCTTGTGCGCGGAGTAGTTTCCATGGGACGCGGGTTAATATAGAATATGTGTGAATTTGTCGACACTGGTTCTCGTACTGTACAGGTATAAAGGCACTTCCACTCGTTCTGTCTCTTACGTGTGCAACTCACACTCACAATAATAAAGAATTGAGTATTAAGTTGTTTTTTGCTTAAATCGTGGAATTGAATCTCATAAAATTATCACTCAAATAATAATTTTCAGAATGGACTAAGAAACAATCTCTTTATATTTATATTGGGAGTATAGTTTACTTAAAGTTGACAGACAGGCAATACGTTTTTTAGCATTATTAATTAAAATTCTTAAAAAAAAATACATTTATATTGATAACTATAAATATAATAAACAGGACACAGTTTTTGTTTGTAACCTTAAAATCTCCAAAATTGCTGGACCGATTTGAAAAATTATTTCATTGTTGGGAAGCTAGACTATCCCCGAGTAACATATGGTCGTTCCCAATAACTTATCTATCTCTGGATTTGTATACTAGAGATAGAATTTTGACATTAGCCCCATACAAGTAATGTCAAAATCCTATCTCTAGTAAGCAAATCCAGGGATAGACAGAATGTTGAATTCCGCAGATAGGCTATATTTTGTCCGGGTAAAGACCCCTGGGACGCGAGAGAAACCGCGGGAAAACAGATATCTTTCATTATAATAATGTTCCTCTTGTAGTATATAAAAGTTTAACGGCCAGTTAACGTGTTCCAGATAAAGTTGTAGATAGCTATCTGCCATATAAAGTCATAGACATGTTTTTAACTTTGACTACTTTTCTATGTCAATCATCTGCCTAGCCTTTTCCCAACTATGTTGGGGTCGGCTTCCAGTCTAACCGGATGCAGCAGAGAACCAGTGTTTTACATGGAGCGACTGCCTGTCTGACCTCCACAACCCAGTTACTCGGGCAAACCGATACCCTTCGATGAGATAGGTTGTCAGACTTTCTGGCTTCTGACTACCCGTAACGACTGCTAAAGATGGTCAAATGACAGCCGGGACCCACCAGTTTATCGTGCCTTCCGAAACACGGAAGAACTCGTTATGACAAGATGGTCACTGGTCACCCATCCACGGACCGACCGCGTCAAGCGTTGCTTACTTTTCTATGTCAATATCTGTAAGATAACTATCTACAACTTTATCTGGAACCTTATCCGCTAATAAAGCTGAAAAAGAGAAAGTTTTGTCCATTCTGAATGTAAAAAATTCGTGTAATTGAAAAAAAGTGAAAAACTAATTAGAGTAAGACACTGATTTTGATTGTATTGTTAATTTTTAAAAGTTTAATATTATTGTTGAACGAGTTTTTGTTTGTGAGCAGTTGATTTAATAAAAAAGAGATTTAATTATTACTTTTTGTTTTATTTTATTTGTATATTTGGGTTATATATATATATATATATAATTTTGTTGAAATCCTACTAAGTATCAATGGGAAAGTTTGTCAAGAAATACACATCTTCATAAATTTTCGCGCAAAAACTACTCGATGGATTTTAATGAAACTTGGCAGGAATATAGCTTATACAAGCTGTTGTTTTGCATCCAGCCATGTGATTCTCTAACTGACCATAGATGACAACAACGACGACCTCACAAATGACAAGCTTTTCGGTTTGAACGATAAAATCGAAGGCGAAGTCGTCGTCGTCGAAGGCGAGGATGATTTTTCATACATTTGGAACCATATTTTAGTTCTATGTCGCGCCGTCAACATCGTTGAAGCGCTGCGATCGCGCACTTATAGATGTTGCAACGATGATTTCTTGGTTGTAAAGATGTTTTGCGTTAGAGAATCCCTGGTCAAATTCAAGAGCGTATTCTCGATCCAAATCAACAATAGAATGAGTAAGTTTTTTTTACTAGCCGTATTTGAATGGGTTAGTAGCCTTATCTATACTAATATTATAAAGAGGAAAACTTTGTTTGTTTGTTTGTAATGAATAGGCTCAAAAACTACTGGACCGATTTTAAAAATTCTTTCACCATTCGAAAGCTGCATTATCCACGAGTGACATAGGCTATATTTTATCCGGGTACGGGCAGTAATTCCCACGGTATGCGAGTGAAACTACGGGAAAACGGCTAGTAATAGATAAAATCAATCTGTCAGTCAGTGTCTCTTGATTTTGTGTGAAAGCGGAGCGCGGTTGTAAGGCTACTAACCCATTCAAATACGGCTAGAATATACTGACGGATTTCGGTAAAAAAAAAATATTAAAAAAAAATAACAAACTAAAACTAAAAAGCGTCACAGAATTCCTCCCCGTCGCTGTCGACCGGGAGCGTGCCCAAAAGGCTGGCAGCATTGCCACGCTGGATGGCAATGCTTAGTCTTTGACCAAAGTAATAGCCAGCCCTTTGGTCACGGGTAGCGTCAACCAGCCGCCTAGAAAGTTCTTTAAAAATAGAGTGTGCATTCGGACCCCACGACCTGAGGTTTTTTATTGTTGATTTGGGTTGAGAATCATTAGCTTAATTACGTCCTTGAATTTGACCAGGATGCAAATGAACAGCTCATATATCAGAATAACATATAGGCTTTTTATCAGGGTGAAGGATTACTTCACACGGGACGCGGGTGAAACCGCGAGGAACAGCCATGCGATTCTCTCACTGACACATCATAGATGACAACAACGACGACCAAACAAATGTCATTTGTTTTCAACTTTTCGGTTTGAAGGATAAAATCGAAGGCGAAGTCGTCGTTGTCGTCGAAGGCGAGGATGATTTTTCATACATTTGGAATCATATTTTAGTTCTATGTCGCGCCGTCAACATCGTTGAAGCGCTGCGATCGCGCACTTATAGATGTTGCAACGGTGATTTCTTGGTTGTAAAGATGTTTTGCGTTAGAGAATCACCCCCCAGCTAGTAAATAAATAATACATAATCTTGACTATGTAATATATTTATTTAAATAAAGAATAGAAATTAATACAAAATATTAAAATTACGGTATAAACTAAACTGCAATATATTAATGATTTTGACAAGGTATTTTTCATCAAACATTTTAGATATAGGCCTTTTACATGATAATTATGAGATTGTATATAACATTTTGAACAAGAGCACATTTTTTGAAACTGCTGAACAATTGCTAGTTATAATGCTTTCAAAAAGGAATGTAATATTTTAAAAATCCTTGCTAATATGTATTATAAATGCAATAGTAACTCGATCTGTCTGTGTCACTTTCGCGTCAAAACTACTGAATCAGATTAAATGAAATTTAGTACACAGATAGTCTACAACTTTAGAAAGGACATGGCATAGTTTTCATTATGTTAGCAGAAAATTGCTTGCATCTACACTTACATAAATATCGGAAATGCCTTAAAAAACGAATATGTTAAAACTACAATAATACAATCAGATAGGGGACTATTAAGTATTTTTAACCGACTGCTGCCAAAAGAAGTTGCGCCACATCTTCCCTAGGGGACCTGGCTGCTAATTTCATGGTGACACCACCACTGGCAGCCGCTAAGCGAGCCCTAACAAGCACGGGTGCTCCGCCCCTGAAAATCCCCCCTCCCCTTATATCCTTAACTGCATCACCCACGACAGCAGCCTTTGGTAACCCAAGGTGTTCACAGACAGCCCTCGCAGCCTCGTTAATATCATTTTGGGAGAGGACAAAAGTATCACTGGCTTCAGGGGCATTTGCCGCCCTATCCCAGGTCTGCTCCCAGTCATCTGATCCAGCTCTTGCCCTAATTTGGTCAGAACACCACATTTCGAACTCTTCCAAGGGATAGGAGTCAGCATAACCCTCGCCTTGATCCGGTATTCCTGTATTAGGGTCGCAATCTCGAACTACGAATTCTAATGTAGCTCCGAAAGTGCCTAAACTGTCTAGAAAAGCGCTCGGGTATTCCACAATCACAAAAACACTCCCAGGCTTATCATACACCAATTTTGGACACGGTACTATGGATTTTATCTCGTATTCTGGAGGCACCTCAAGTCTGACATGGACTTGCTCCAACAACTGATCACTTAGAGTGTTCACGCACTCAAATTGTAGTACTACGTGTCTCGCATATACGTGCTTCAATAATCTCACCCTATATTCAGTTTCGGCTTCCGTCAAATCAATAGGCAGATTCGTTTTGAAAACGGGACCCAGTCTTTCGATTCCTGGTATTTTCGCCAGCTGTTCGGCATATATTTCTTCAATAGACATTTGAACTGGTTTCCTCACTTCAATTTCGACGATGGCCTCCTTGTTTTCTTTCTGGTCTTCCTCAGCGGGGACTGTCAATATATTGAAAGGTTCATCAGGTGTAGTTGCCAAATGATCTCGCAAAGCCTTTTCTAGGAGGACAGGGTTCGGTTTCGGGACGTTTACTATGAAATCGTTTATCAACTGCTCGTCACCCGTGTCTAAGATCGCGCTGTAGTATATAGCCCTGTCCCTGACTTCGTCTTCCTCATCTATCTGACAGCGAGCGAGAAGGACCCTGATATTTGGCAGCAGTTCAGGTCTTTGAGCTCCAAATTGCGCTACAGCAGACACGGCAGCTGCCCTAACAGGCCCAGACTCCAAAATAACCCTGTTGTAAATAAACCGTATGTACCTCGAAGGTTGACGGGATTTTGGACCTTCGCGACCAAGTAAATGTAGGATACGGACGGCCAAAGCCGTGTGCTCGCAATCTTCAATAAACTCGCAGAGATGGGCCAGACCTGTCTCCTTAGCTTCAGGATTCTCTTCGACCAAAGCAATAATGGCGTCCGCGATAGCAGCCTTGTACTCTAAGCCGCCTTCATCGCGAAGCATTCCAGCCAAAAACGCCGCCAGGGACTGATGTTTGCGCGGGAATTTAGTACACAATCTCCTTATAGCTCTTACTACAACAATTTTGAATTCATCAGAAATTTCAGACACAAAACTGGATATTTGTTTCATTAATCTGTCTACGGAACTCTCAGCGCCCGTTGCTAGCAATGTGGTAACTGCCAATGTTGCTACAGAGCGATTAGGGTCAGAAATCAAATTTTCTAGATCCACCGCGCAAGCGGCGACGGCTGTCGGATGTTTGGCGGTCAATCTAGCAAGGGTCCTGGCTCCAGCCAACCTTAATGACGCTTTTGAAGAGCCACAGAACAACTGCAAGACGGAAACCGCTGGTGCTAAATCCCTAGCTGTCTTCCTAAGGTTCACAATCGCATGAGCAGCTTCATAAATTACCATTTCAGATTTATGACGCAGACAACATTCTATAAATTCTATGTAAGGTTGGGCAGCATCGGAGTCGTCATCTTCTACTAACTGTGCAGCTAGACGGATAAGGAGACAGAGGGCGTAGGGCGACTTTAGCGGAGCCCTAGCGAGACGCGTCACTAATTTGACGGTAGATAGTTTATCGTTTTTCCTGGAGCCGGCGACGACGCCTAGGGCGTGGTAGGACACCATTGCGTTATCGGAACTGATGGCTTCCTGGAAACAGAAAAATATATTTCTTAATTGATTGCAATAAATAGTATGTTTAACGTGATGATTAATAAAAAATATTTTGTCTTGATTGTTATATATCATCATCATTATCCTCCTGCCCTCATCGAAATTTATTAGTGGTTGGCGCAGCATGTTTTCTTCTTCCATACTCTTCTATCCGCCGTCATCTCACAAGTAACATTCTTCCTAGCCATATCGACTTTCACACAATCCATCCATCATCCATAAAGTGTTTTTTTTTTCTACTTTATGATGCAGTTTAATAAAAAATGGGACATTCATTTATATCAGATAATAGAAAATATTTATTAAACATACTATTATGATAAATGTCAGATCAATATCAAGATCTTAATCTAGCAGAACATTTTAGATTATCTACACATAATGTAAATATTTAGACATATTAAACAAACTTTCATACAGGCAGAATGGCTTGAAAAATGGGTGATGCAATCATATCATACTATAACATAATTATAAATGTGAATTTTTCATGTTTATTACTCTTTTATGCAAAAACTATTGAACCGAATTTGATGACACTTTACAATCATATAGATTTTACATCAGAATAACACATAGCATACTTTTTATCTGGATGCAGGAAGTAATTTCCTTGGGATGTGGACAAAACCACCGGGAATAGCCAGTTTCATGAGGGTATAAGTTCTATAAGTATTGGTAACATCTATGAAAACAAATGTCTGTCTCATTGAAATAATTCAGTAGACCTTACATATTTACCTATACTGGACAATATGTAAACAGCTGTTAAATTAATCTTTTTTCTTTTTTAAATAATAAATATAATAATAAAATAATTTAAACCTCCAACCGCTCTCCGTGGTTCCACCCACAATTGAGGAAACATTTGTTTATCATAATATGATCCTTCTCCTGACTACAACAAATCATCGGAATTGGTCTAGCCTTTCTTTAACCAGAAATAATTTATTTATTTATTTATTTATTTTCCTCTCTTACACTACCATTACAGATTACATCTAATTCGATAGTGTAACTTAATTCTATATATACATAATATTCTTAAAATTATATCTATACATATAATAACATTTATTATAAAAACAATTTCGCTTTGTAACTTACAATAAACTTATTCTATGTTTTATAACTAATAATCCATACTGCGGTTTTCTCAAACTCGCTCAGTGAGCAACAAAATAGGTCAACTTGGTTGGCTATAAGGTTCATGGTGCGGAGTGCGCGCGTCAGCGGTGCCTCTCCGAGCAGGTTAGTGCGCGCCCGCGGCACCGCCAGCAGCGGCGGTCGGTGTCGCCGCCACACGTACCTGTCCGGGACACACATGCCCACTTGCTCCAGGATATCGGTGTTGTGTATTACACCTCTTAGCACTTTGAACACATACGATATAAGTGCCAGTTCCCTCCTGACTCTCAGCTCGCTATATCCTACCATTCCTAGTATAAACAAAGTGGGATACATAAGGGGATAGAACGGGATAGAATAATAACGGGATAGAATAATAGGGGGTGTTTTTTTTAAGTCAGTGATTTCTTGAACTATAGACATCATACCATGCATAAAAAAATATGGGCCAAAGCCAGTTTATAAATTATGTTATCACCTTCACAACATAAAAATGTTTTAATGAAATTATAACTACAGTTGGCTTATCTAATCATTTAACCATAGTTACATTGTATTTGAATTTTAATGATGAAGTGCCTGTTAAATTATGTGCATTTTATACTATGAAGCAGTCTGTGGGTATCCAAAGACACCTTTTGTCTATCTTAAACATTAAATCATCTGCCTAGCCTTTTCCCAACTATTTTTGGGGTTGGCTTCCAATCTAACCGGATGCAGCTGAGAACCAGTGTTTTACATGGAGCGACTGCCTGTCTGACCTCCACAACCCAGTTACCCGGGCAACCTGGCACCCCTAGGTAAGACTGGTTGTCAGACTTCTGGCTTCTGACTACCCGTAACGACTGCCAAAAATGTTTCAAATGGCAGCCGGACCCACTGTTTATCGTGCCTTCCGAAACACGGAAGAACTCGTTATGACAAGATGGTCACCCATCCACGGAGTGACCGCGCCAAGCATTGCTTAACCCTATGATCGATCTATCTGTGTGGCTTTGACTTAGCCACGAGCTATTAAAATAATAATATAGCCTTTTATTTCCGAAAAGAAGAACTTTAGTAGCTAAAAAGTGTTTTTATAAAAATTAATCCAGATTATGTCCCACAATTCTGTGTGCCTCTTGGCATATGCCTATTTAACTAATTATTGTAATAGGCTTTATACAAACCTGAGCTTCATTCGCCCATCGTCGGACTAGCTCCGGCGCCGTAGACGACAGATGTAACGCCGATACCAGAGCAGCAGAACTAACCGCAGGATTCTTGTCAACGATAGCCTGTTTCATGTATCTCTCTATAGCTTGCAGCATCGTACTATCAGTAATACTGCATAAAGCTCTTATAGCAGCCGCACGGTACAAATCCTCCTTCCCCGTCATGTCTTTAGTCAACGAAGAAGTCACGATAATCACATCTTGAGCCAACATACTCAACTCTTTGATACACAGATAAACCATACGACGGAGCATCACATCTTTGGATTGAAACAGTTTTGTAGTCGCAAAGAAGGCTTCTGTAGCCTCCTGAGTAGTAAACTTCTCCCCCTGGTTCAATAAATACAGAATTTTCGTCAAAATGAGCGAACATTTTCGCGGATTCACAGGCGACTGGTTGAAGTATCTCGCTTCTTGTAGGATTATTGTTTTATCCAGGTTCTGGTAGGGGTTGCCTCCGCTGTCCTCTTCCTCTTTCTTGTCGCGTTTGAAGCTCATTTTGAGCTTTTTTGGGCTTCCAAGAAGGAAATTGTATGGTGCCGACGAATACAGTTTACACGTCACTCGGTAAGTCGATATTTAAATGTCACTGTCACAATGTTACGTTGCGTTTCGTTGTCATTGTTCGTTTTATTTTGCGATTTTTATTGCGGTGCATTAAAACGGTAAAATAATGATAAGGATTATAACAGTATTGGATCCACTTCTTCTAACTATAAATTCAAGATCGAAATATTAATTTGCATGGTAAACAAATTGCACATCTTCAAAATAATAGAAAACATTACAATCAATTTATAGCATTTAAATTTTTATACGTAATTTCAATATAATATGTTCCTAACACCCACCAATAGTTAGAGAATTTAGTGGGAAATTAAGCAAATGAAATAGATATTTTAGAATAAAATGTATATTTTAGAAAACAACAGAAATGTTTGCTAGGTCTTCAAAGCTTGTTACATAACAATAGGCAACATGTACGACGATATTACTCAGTTTTAGCGGGTTCACAGGGGCAGGGCCCAACTTCAGCGAGAGTCAGATCTCCACTCAATGCGATAGCTTCAATTTCCACAGCGGCTTCTAACGGCAACTTGCCCACTTGAAAAGTAGCGCGGGCCGGGCAGTCTTTTGTGAAAAATTCAGAATAAATCTGATTCACGAGCGGAAAGTCTTCCATTTTGGATAGCAGAATAGTAGTTTTCACAACTGACTCGATGGACGCGCCGCCCGCTTGTAATATTACCTTGAGATTCATCAGAGCCTGTCTAGTTTGACCTTCGGCGCCACCAGCGACTAGCTGGGACTGGGCGTCCATGCCCAGTACCCCGGATACGTACAAAGTGTTATCAGCAAGGATAGCCTGGCTGTAAGGTCCAACGGGTTTGTAGCTATTAGGCGTTGATATGATTGTTTTAGTAACTTTGCGGTCTTTCGGGATGATCGGTTGACTTTCTGGAATTGGTGCATCCATATTGGACAAATCGTCTAATTTCTATCTCAGTATCCTTCTTCATTCATTGTAAAATTAAATTGCAAGCAGCTTTGCTAGCGAGGTCACAAGGGCATTACTTATTTATTTAGCTGTATATAAATGTAAAATATTATAAAATTACACAAACATTATTTTGAATATTTTCGAGAGAATTATGTCAAATAGACTATCATCTATGGTAAATTACGATGACAATCTCCAAAAAAATTGTTGCAAGAATTTTGAAAAAAGGATTTTTGCGAAAGAGTAGAAAGTCAGAAATCTATTGGCGATGCAGAGGTGAGTGAAGCGCTAGTGCTTTCAAGGCGTAGTTTCGGTACAGATTATAAGGCTGAGGCCAAACGAGCGTAATTTCTTGAGTAGTGAGTCGCAGAAAATCGTTAAAAACAAAAAAAGACAACTCATTTTGCGTTGCCGTGTGAATCAAATAGGACTTTTGTATGAAACCGAATGTAGCAGATTTTCTGCCACCGAAATTCTGCTACTCACAACTCACAAACGTTACGCGCAACAGTCATGAATCTTTAATACTTCGTAGCAACAGCAAAAAATTTACAACTACCGGTTCAAAAGGGCAAACCTTAAAATCCGTACAATATTTCCATCAACATTGCAAGATTATCCAAAATGCAATAAGTCTTACTGCTATAAATGCGAAAGTTTGTGAGGACGTATATGTTTGTTACTCACACACAAAAACTGCTGGACGGATTTTGATGAAACTTGGCAGTAATATACCTTATATCTCAGAGTAACATATAAGCTAGTTTTTATCTGGGTGCGGGCAGCAGTTCTCTCAAGAAGCGGGTGAAACCGCTGGCAGAAGCTAGTAGTCAAACAATTGATACTGAATTTGAGATTCCAGTACTTGTATAGGAGTAAAAGTAAATAAAACACGTTATGTATATAAATATTTACATTTTATTCGTTTGTCTCATCTCGATGGACAACTCACTCGTACAAGGGATTGCTGTCATTTGACTGTTCGAGTAATTATACAATTTTAAAGCTGGCTTTGTTAAAAAAGCATATTTTTTTAAAGAAATTAGCGTTAACGCAGTTGAAAACTGTTTGTATCAATTAATTTTATTTTAACCCTTTCACCGTCTGAGTCGGATTTATCCGACAAACGAATTCAGGCTTATTCCGCGAGTAGGATTTTTCCAACAAAAAACCCTGTGTTTTTTTTTCAATTTCTGAACGTATTACGATGTTTAAGCTTAAAAAACATTTTTTTTGGAATGTTAAATTCCACGTGCCTGACGCTGGGAGCACGCCAACTGATAAAAAGCTTGGCGGTTAAAGGGTTAACGATCTTTTACAATTTCCGTCAATAAACTATGCTGCTCTGAATCGGACTACTATAGACTTCGTACACAGACGCCAGCACATTAACCGACTTCAATCTGTCAAATTTCTTCAATCGATTTTCAACCTTATCACAATAGTGGGAGGTTAATGTTCGATTGGTAAAATTTAACAGGTTGATAGGTTGATAAGCTGGCGTCCTATGAAACAAAATAGTACCGTGCAGACGCGAGACGTCAAAGGCAACTTCAGAGAGGCAAAGTTACGTGACGAATTTGTACTTACTTACAAATTCCATCTCCAAAATTGTAAAATCACTCATTCACAAAATTGCTCACATATTTTACATACATAAACCACTTTGTTACATTGCAATAAAAATTTCGACTATATATTATTATCTAAAAGTATATTTCAGTCAAACACAGCAATTCGCTCACAGAATCATGAAAATAATAAGTATATACAATCACATCAGTCGTTTATTAGAAAAACCTTATAATATACAAGACATTTACAGAGAGTATATGTAAGCAGTATTTTAAATTTGTAAAATCAACTTTAATGTCACTGAGATAAAGTTCAATTTTGTATGAAAAAGAATGTTTTTCTGAATGAATAGCATCATCATCTGCCTAGCCGTTTCCCAACTACGTTAGGGTCGGCTTCCAGTCTAACCGGATGCAGCTGAGATACAGTGTTTTACATGGAGCGACTGTCTGACCTCCACAACCCAGTTACCTGGGCAACCTGGCACCCCTTGTTAACACTGGTT
>NWSH02000305.1:4007503-4034742 GCA_002382865.2 Heliothis virescens
AATGTGCAGTCGTGATAAAACTGTTATGGGCGATGAGTTAAACCACACATTTGGGACAGCCCGAGGAGGGCTGGACGATCACACAAACGATGTTCCCATGAAATACAGCAGTAACAAACTCCAATACGTGCACGTACCTTGGTCTGCTATCTCAGCTGCCGTTGATCCGCCTGAGCGATGATTCCACCACGGTTGAATCTTGAAGGTCACGAGCTGCTCGGAAGAGGTATTTCCAGCAGAATATCGATCGATTTGATACGTTTTTAGGGTTTTCACGGAAGAGCTCGCGAGATGCGCGCGCGTCCAAGATGGCGCGAGCCGTTGAAAAAGGGGGGGATTTTTGGTTGACGTTTTGTGACGTCAGAACCGTTGCAGCCGTAGCACCAATCAGGTAACGAGTACGGCACGTATGACAAGCTGTCAAAACAGTTGTGATTGCCACTACTATAAATCTATAGGAACATCGTGTGTGGCCCGTTAAGAAAAATTTAATGTTATTTGCAGCTTGTATGATGACGAAACACTCATGTATAAAAAAAAATCACCCCTACGTGGATGAAACAGTGAATAACAGCAACTAATAAAATACAATTCTATACTAACTTGGCTTTAGCATGTGTGAGTATATGCGACTTCAGGTTGGTGCTTTGCGCGAACTTCTTGTTGCAGCCGTCGAACGGACAGACATACGGACGATCGCCAGTGTGTATACGCACGTGCGTCCTGGAAACATAAATATTAAACATTTAAACATATTATACACATTTCATTATCTGCCTAGCTGTTTCCCAATATTGGGGTCGGCTTCTTGTTTAACTAGATGCAGCCGAGTACCAGTGTGCCACATGCAGGACTGCCCGATTGACTGCCCTGATTGTGTGAAAGTCGATATGGCTAGGAAGAGTGTTACTTGTGAGATGACAGCAGATAGAAGAACAAAACATACTGCGTCGACCACAAGTAAAATTGGGATAAGCTAAGATTATTGTGTTAGTATACCTCGGCACACATTATGCAATTTTGATGAAACAGTAATAATTTATACTAATATTATTAAAGTCTAAGAGTTTGTTTGCTTGAACGCTTTACTTTCAGGCACCCGATTTGAAATTCTTCAGTGTTAGATAACCCGGAATCAGGAAGCGGGTGAAACCGCTGGCAGAATGCTATTAGCTGAAATATCATAACATATAGGCTACTTTTTATCCATGTACGGGCATAACTCCTCCAAAACTCGGGTGAAACCGTAGGAAAAAGTAGTATATATATTAATAAGTATGTGACAATACTTACCTTAAATTAAAATCTAAGGAGAATCTCTTGCCGCAGCCTTCGAATGTGCATTGAAAAGGCTTCTCTCCCGTGTGAACTAGCTGATGACGTTTCAGCTTAGAGCTCTCCACAAACGCCTTGCCTGGAATATGTTACATTTGTATTATTATATTATTCTTTTTTTTTAGATAGATCATTTATTTGTCATAACATGAGTTACATGAAAATACAACATGCAGGTGGTGCAAAGAAATGTGGTAAAGCACATTCATGTATTGACCTTTCGGTGTACAAATATAAAGGAAAAATAACGGATAAGGCTCATGGCACATTGTACCGGCACCGCTCCAACCCGGCAAATAACGTGTCATTTAAATTTGAATATTAAATCGTATGACGTATGATATATTTGATAACAACGTGAGTTGTTAGATAGCAAACCGCGCGCTGACAGCCCGCCGTTGGCTTTTTTGTTTTGACGTTATGAAATACATAATACGTCATACAATTTAATGTTCAAATTATGACACGTTATTTGCCGGGTTGGAGCGGTGCCGGTACAATGTGCCATGACCATTTACCTTCCTCTTCAATCACTTTATCTATTAAAAACACCGCATCAATATCCGTTGCGTAGTTTTAAAGATTTAAGCGTACATAGGGATATAGGGACAGAGAAAGCGACTTTGTATTATACTGTGTAGTGACGTACCACACTCAGCACAAACATGTACCCTGGGTCCGTGCGTGTGCAAATGTTTCCTCATCGCAGAGTTGTCTCTGAACATCTTTGTGCAGCCTTTGTGTGGACACGCTGTGGACAGACAAACACATTATTAATTTAAAATACATCTATACTAATATTATAAAGCTGAAGTGTTTGTTTGTTTGTTTGAACGCGCTAATCTCAGGAACTACTGGTCCGATTTGAAAAATTATTTCAGTGTTAGATAGCCCTTTTATCGAACATTAACCTTCCACTATTGTGATAAGGTTGAAAATCTATTGAAGAAATTTGACAGATTGTGGTAGGTTGATATGCTGGCTTCCGTACATACGCGAAGTAGTTTCTTCTAGACACGGGTGAAACCGCGAGAACTATCTAGTAATACGTATAATACATGTAATTACCTATGGTTCTGTCTGAGGATTCGGGCATAGGTTTCTTTAGCCTTATCTTGTGTCCTGGCCGCGCGAATTCCGCCAACTGCTTCGGGTCTGATAAATCTAAACCTGGAAACATAAATAATAATTAAGTTTGTATTATTTTATGTATTTGTAGCGGTACCACTACCTACACCGCTACATACACATCGGAAGACGTACCATCCTGCATCGCGCAAGCAGTGTTCGCGCGCAGATTGAATACATATAGAACACCCCGACAACATCTGTCAGGCAGTAGCCCACCGGACAAAACACCCGTCCGGTCGGAGGATCCTCCCTTTACCTCTGGGGTGAGGTATGATAAGCTATACTCTCTGCTATCATACCTCCACATATTGTTAAAAAATTACAAGTTCCTTCGAAGATGGTGTTATTGGCCAAAAAGGTTCTACCATGCTTATTAAGTCATCTGTGGTTCCACGCCTCATGTGACGTAGAATAGAACTATGTCGGGATGACAGATGTAAAAAAAAAACTAGCAAACGGTCATGTCATGTTTAGTCTGGTAAAATTGCAATATATATTGGTATCTCATTTCTGAGGTCTTAATAGTATATTTATATAGGTACATCGTTATCTGGCTAGCCTTTTCCCAACTATATTGGGGTCGACTTCCAGCCTTACAGGATGCAGCTGAGTACCAGTGTGCCACATGGAGCAACTGCCTATCTGACCTCCTCAACCTAGTTACCCGGGCAACTGTACTTTTTGGTTTATCTCAGAAGAGCTCGTGGCTAAGTTAACGTCGCACGGATCGATCGATCATAAGGTTAAGCAACGCTTGGCGCGGTGACCATCACATCATGAGGAGTTGCCGCGTGTTTCAGAAAGCACGATAAACTGGTGGGTCCTGGCTGTCATTTGAACATCTTTGGCTGTCGTTGCGGGTAATCAGAAGCCAGAAAATCTGACAACCAGTCTTACCAAGGATATTGTGTTGCCCACCAGGGGTAACTGAGTTCAGGATGTCAGTCAGGCAGTCGCTCCATGTGGCACACTGGTACTCAGCTGCGTCCGGTTAGACTGGAAACCGACCCCAACATAGATGGGAAAAGGCTAGGTAGATGAAAATAATGAATAGTTTATCTGACCTGGCATAGTCTCAGCACCTAGGATACTCTTCTTGCCGGTCATATACTCCGTGTAATCTGGATCCGGTTCCGGGTTAGATCCGTCATCTGTGAACAACACACCTTAATTTAATTATCTTTAAATCTTTACTGTTTTACCCAACTACGCCACGCAAAAGACAATTAGCAACATAATTAAAGTTTGTAACAAACATACAGCGCCATCTAGTGTAATACGATGAGCGGCTGTGATAAACTAGAAGACAGCTACAGTAGACAAGTAACGCCATCTACACACCACGAGTTGGACTATCCGGCCAGCAGCACCAGTACAGACAACTACGTGTAGATATTGTGCACACATGTAAACCGTCTGCCTTTATAAAGCAGAACGGTCTCTGAGCGAATCATTCGACTAGCTAGAGGATCAGAGTTCGGTAGCCACGCAGCCAATTCTGAGCCTAAGTACGACTAGATCCTGTTCGATAGCCTAGCGGTCTTCAGGATCTAGCCAGCTAGGGGAGGTTGAATGGCGATAGCCACGCAGTCCCTTTCATCCCTCCACTTAGGGTTGCCTTAACATTATTGCATACCTATTGTAAAGTGTTACTTATAAGACAAGTTGTCAATAAACTATAGTCAAGTACATCGGGGCTTTAATTTCAACACCAGCAACCCTACAAGTTGAAAAATACCTGAAAATTTAAGTTCAATTTTAAATGCGACTTTTGAAATTGAATTTTAATTTTCAGGTATTTTTATATGGGAACTTTACAATATCGCCAATATTGTCATACTGCATACATAATGCTATTCGATATTCTGTCTATCTCTGGATTTGCTTACTAGAGATAGGAATTTGACATTACTTGTATGGGGCTAATGTCAAAATTCTATCTCTAGTAAGCAAATTCAGAGATAGATAGGTTATTGGGAACGGCCGTAAGTGTATAACATATCTGTTTATAAGCTTATCATTGGAAATCCTCTTATTTAAATCCTGAATAATTTCAGAAGTTATAGGGTTCCTCACCATCGTCCTCGCCGGTGGCCCACATGGTGACGGAGAACTCGCCCTCCATGGTCTTGATCTGCACCTGCTTCTGCTCCCAGCGCCGCGCCGGGCCGCGTCCCGCCACGCCGTCCATCAGCCCCACCGGCACCTCGCCTGCAAACATACAGGGAGGATTATTCTAAATCGACAAAAACGAGAGTAGGGCTCCCGCACGACAGTTTCAACGCAAAAAAATATTTTTTTTATACGGGAGCCAACTAGAATAACTATGTTTTCATAGTTTTTAGTAAAGCAGCAACAGAAATATTTCATCGGCGAACAAACAGCGAAGTCTTAGTACTAGAGCCTGTTTTACCCTTTAGGTATGGAGTCCTAAAAACCAGCCAAGTGCGACTTGGACTCGCGCACGAAGGGTTCCGTACCATTATGTAAAATGAACGTATCTATTACTTACAACTAGCCAAAATACAATCATTTTTCGCGCAGCAAAAAATTACTTTAGTTTTTCATATAAATATATGAATAACAAAGTTATAATTTGCGGTTACGTTTATTGTATGGGCACCCCCCTTAACATTTAATTTTTTAGTATTTGTTATTGAAATACATTATTTGTGAAAAAAATCCGCTTTCTAGCTATCACGGTTTCTGAAATACAGCCTGGAGACAGACAGACAACAAAGTCTTAGTAATAGGGTCCCGTTTTACCCTTTTGGGTACGGAACCCTAAAAATAAATAGACGTTTAAGATAACATAATCTGAAACAGATTACAAAATAACGTGTGTCTATGTTTGCTCCTTCCTCAAGTTCAAACAGATGAACCAATTTTGATTAAATCGTTACTAATACGTATAAAATTTGACTTAGCGAAAGTGTTTTCAATTTCTTTCTTATTCTACCTTCACATTAAAAGGATTCACATTATATAGACAGATGATTAGTTACTTTTATCCAGATAGAGAGAGGATAGAGGAAGTTGCAGCTAATAAAATTAGACTTACCAATGGGCATCAAATGCTGTATATTATTGGAGCTATTATTGGCATTAGAACGGGGCCTTCCGCGACCTCTTCTGAAACAAACATCAATATTTTACCGATCCTTATTATGTAGTTCAAATCCTACCAGCATTATAAATGCTTGCATTGTGTCGCACGTTATAGTGGGTCCTGGGGGGTTCTCTAACGCAAAACATCTTTACAACCAAGAAATCATCGTTGCAACATCTATAAGTGCGCGATCGCAGCGCTTCAACGACGTTGAGACGGCGCAACATACAACTAAAATATGGTTCCAAATGTATGAAAAATCATCCTCGCCTTCGACGACAACGACGACTTCGCCTTCGATTTTATCCTTCAAACCGAAAAGCTTGTCATTTGTGAGGTCGTCGTTGTTGTCATCTATGATGTGTCAGTTAGAGAATCGCATGGCAGTTCGGATGACAATACAATAATATGGCACTGTCGAAATGATCTCATGATGGAGCCGGAAGATATGAACTGGAACTTCATGATAGAACATCGTATCATATCCGTGTTTGGACTTTTTAGAAAGGCCGTATAATAAACTTTGACTACGATAAGGTTTCAAGGTCTGATGAGGAAGTAGATTTTTTGCTTTTACGTGTACTTATAAAAGCGTGTTTTTCTAATGTTTTTAGCCTATAAATTTATTTAATAGGTACTAGCTTCTGCCAGCGACTTCGTTCGCGGATCATGTCGCTTATGCCAGCGACAACGGGTCGTCATAATCAAAGATCTTTCTCTCCACTGCTCTGCTCCTATTGATTGTAGCGTGATGAAAACTATACTATAACCATCTCAGGAGTATGAATAATAATTGTACCAAGTTTCGTTAAAATCCGTCCAGCAGTTTCTGTTTCTATAACGGTTATGCAGACAGACAGACAAAAATTCTACTGATTGCACTTTTGGCATCAGTATCGGTCCCTAATCACCCCCTGATAGTTATTTTGGAAATATATTTAATGTACAGACAACAACAGGTCAACGTATACGAATCTGTCAAATTTTACCAACCAAACGTTTACCTACCTCCATTGTAATAAGGTTGAAAATCGAGTGCAGAAATTTGACAGATTGTGATAACTTGATGTGCTGTTGTCTGTACAGAATTGACCTCTCTACAGATTTATTATAAGTATATAGATTACCTGGTACTGGTAGATGGAGGAGCAGGATACAGGGGATCATAATGTGTTTCAGGGCTAGCGTTCAGTACTTCCTCTCCTGATATACCGGGCAGTATGACCTCCTCGCTGCCCACTGAAATTTTATAATAGTCTGTCAGCCAAGCCGACATGGATGATGACAGAATTGTGAATGAAAATGAATGATATGAGTGAATGGAATGAATGTTTTATGAACTTGAATAATGCAAAATTAAAATTAATTAATTTCTGTTGAAATTAATGCATAATGAATAATGATGTAATTTGGAATGAGAAAACGATATGACAAGAAATGAAAATAAAAAATGTTTGAAATTAAATGTGATGATTTAGTTACTTTGATGACGATAAATTAACATTTTTTTTAAAAGGCACAATTATTTTTAATTTTTAACTACTCTGCGCACCCGGATAAAAAGTAGCCGATAGCCTTCCTCGATAAATGGGCTATCTAACACTGAAATATTTTTTCAAATCGGACCAGTAGTTCCTGAGATTAGCGCGTTCAAACGAACAAACCAACTCTTCAGCTTTACAATATTAGCATAGATTAATTTTAAGCTAACTCAAAATTTGATCATAAAAATAATCTAAATCATCTCTTTAAAAATTTACAATTTACGCCAAATAACTTTGTAAATTTTCATAAATAAGAATGTAATGCTCACCTTCCTCAAGATGCTGCATCCCAATGACCTGTTCCTCCACTTCCTCATACTGATCGTCTGTGATATACTCCTCGTACTGACCGGCCTCTATCTCTTCATACTGAAAGTATAACAACAATGTTATTGAGCGCGCATCAAACAGTGGGAAGAACTGGCTCTGCCTGACTTCCTTACACCTGCAGAACGGCTCTCGCCGGCCTGTATGGAAGTCCTTAAACAGACTACGCATGCAGGTCGGCAGATGCAAGGACAACCTAAGTGGGGCTACACTGACGACAACAAATGCAGGTGCGGTGCCGCACCACAAACCATGCGACACCTTCTATGCTGCCCAATGTGTCCTAATAGCTGCACAGCGAACGATCTACGTGCCGCCATTGACAATGCCGTGAGCGTGGCAAAACGGGCCTTCGTAATTTAAGTTTAATTTGATTTGCCATCGACTCGCTAAGAAGAAGATTAAGACAAATAATTTGGAATCTGCTCTAGGGTGCAATTTCAACCCCTGCGGGGCCCACTAGGGCCAGAGCCTGTCGGGGACAAGGGTTGTTCGAAAGAGTTACCTTGCCCTGGCACACAAAGGGCTTAAGAAGGAACACGGTGGGTTTTAGTCAGTGAAAGTCTGACACTCCCTCACGCTGTCACCCACAGCGGGAGGGGTCATACTGATGATTTCCCATCAATAAAAAAAGGGTGCAATTTCACCGACAAGATAACAGTCCGATTTAGCAAAACAGCTGGTTATCTATACTAATATTGTAAAGAGTGAATTATATTTTTCGTTGTTTGCGTGTTTATTCTCTAAAAGCTCCGAAATTCTGTTGGGACGCTACACTATCTTCGGGTGAGATACATAATATGATCGACATAGGCTATATTTTATCCGGGTACGGCGAGTAGTTTCTACGGGATCCCGTTATTTCACCCGGCCCCGTGGAAACTCCTAAACAGAATAAAAGTCTTAAATAAATATGGTAGTCCTATTTATTTTTGTGTCAAGTAAGTTCTGTCTCAAATGATATTTTTACTTTCGAGTATTGTAGGTTTTAATTAAGATAAACAGCCGTTTTCCTTAATCGGACGTTTATCTTGCTGGTGAAAATGGGTGTTACTAGTTTATGCCTGCGACTTCATCCGCGTGAGATAGCCGATCATATAGGTACTATTCACTGCGCCTGTTCCATTTTCAAATTACCTGACAAAAACAACCTGTGATTTCACAAAATGAATGAAATTGAGGACCTTTTCCGTATATTTTTTTTTGAGATGGGAAATCATCAGATGACCCCTCTCGCTGGATGCAGCGTGAGGGAGTGTCAGACTCTTACTGACTAAAACCCACCGTGTTCCTTCGGAAGCCCATAGTGTACCTGGGCCGCGGTTACTCGCGCGTACTGTCCCGCAGACCCATTTGAATCTTGGATTTAATGAAAATTTTGGAAAACTAGCTGTTTTACCGCGGTTTCACTCGCGTCCCGTTGGAACTACTGCCCGTACCCGGATAAAATATATGTTACTCGGGTGTAGTCTATCTTCCCAACAGTGACAGATTTTTTTTAAATCGGTTTTGTAGTTTCTTGATCCTTCAGGGTACAAACAGTCAAAAAAATGTTTCCTCTTTTTTATTATATTAGTATAGCGCAAAGTAACTATTCTCGTGATCTTGTCCAACTCGATAGGTACGTACCTTGACTCCGACCTGGTCGTCTCCTTCAATCTCCACCATGGAGCCATGTGTGCCTATCTCCACTTCACACATAATCTCCTGGTTCATCATCTTGCTGGCTGTTCACTGAAACAACGAAGTTTCATTTTAAGGTCAAACTTTTTCTTGTAATAATTATTGTTCTCATATAAGGAGATCAGCCAGTTGCGCAGGACATATCATAGTGCTCAAGCATTTGCGCAGACACAGCTGCACTCACTATTCCCTATGTCTTATAAAGAGACAGACTTGTGTTACTGGGGAGTTTGTTCCACCATTTCTTCTTCCCAGCAGAAACACATAGGAAGTGGTGAAGTGCGGGCGTTTTGGGGCTGTCTTTTGTAAAAATTGACCTTCAAAAAGTGCTGATTTTCAGACTACTTTGAAAAAATGACTTTTCATCTTTTATCTTATAGCGCGATGGGACGGCAATCCGACACCACCGGAGAGAGATCAGGCGCAGGACCGACATTAACGTGCTCTCCGATGTACGGGTACAAAATGTGGGTAGGAAATGGGATCCTGTGCTGAGTGTTGCAGGTTCGAATTCCGCACGATACAACTAAAATTGGCCCGAATCTAACTGTCTGTGCATGTATGTGATATGAAGTTGGGCAGTTTTTTACCAATTTGAAAATAAAAGAGGAGGTTTTCAAGACGACTGGTTTTATTTTAAGACTAGCTTCTGCCAGCGGTTTCACCCGCTTTCCCGTGGGAACTACCGCGCGCACCCGGATAAAAAGTAGCCTATAGCCTTCCTCGATAAATAGGCTATCTAACACCGAAAGAATTTTTCAAACCGAACCAGTAGTTCCTGAGATTAGCGCGTTCAAACAAACATACAAACAAACAAACAAACTCTTCAGCTTTATAATATTAGTATAGATTTAAAAGTCTCTTTTTTCGGATGAGTTCATCTGCCTGTTTCCAAACTATGTTGGGGTCGGCTTCCAGTCTAACATGATGCAGCTGAGAACCGTGCCACAAGTAGCGACCGCTTATCTGACCTCCACAACCTAGTTTAGACAAGACGACTTGGTAAACTGGCTGTCAGACTTTCGAGCTTCTGACTACACGTAACGACTGCCAAAAATTTTCACAGCCGGGGCCATCACTGTGCTTAACCAAGCACCAAGAGTTGCTTATCCTTTAGCTGTGGAATTCAATATTCTATCTATCTCTGAATTTACTTACTAGAGATAGGAACTTGACATTACTTGTATGGGGCTAATGTCAAAATTCTATCTCTAGTAAGCAAATCCAGAGATAGATAAATTATTGGGAACGGCCATAAATTGATCGACCCGTGCGGCTGTTACTTAGCCACGAGGCACTTCACGATGAGCATATTTAATGCTATTATTATATCAATACTAGCTTCTGCCAGCGGTTTCACCCGCGTCCCGTGGGAACTAATCGGCGCACCAGGATAAAAAGCNTTTACTAGTTGGTAACATTCTCAGGGCAGGTGGTAATTTGTTGTAAATTTTTATTGCCATACAACTGACATTTCTAGAGTAAAGCTATAAAACAGTACAATAATAGATACAACTCAAAAATGCATGCTTAAATATTGTGCTGTTCGTAGACTAATAATAACTAACATCTGTGTCCGTCTTTCCCAGCTACTAACAACGTACCGCACAGAAACCGAATACTCCCTCCTGTACACGTGACACTGGCTCAATAGTCGGCAATATCAAAGCCGATACAGAAGCCAAAAAAAAAATAACTCAAAAAGACGCTGCACAGGATTTGACACGTAAAGTCCCGTGGGAACTACTTGGCGCACCCGAATAAAAAGCCTATAGCCCAGCCTATAGCCTTCCTCGACAAATGGGTCATCTAAAACTGAAATAATTTTTCAAATCGGACCAGTAGTTCCTGATATTAGCGCGTTCAAACAAACAAACAAACTCTTCAGCTTTATAATATTAGTATAGATATCAATTGCAACATACAGTTTTGCAGACCAAAACAAACTGCTATTTATAATTATTCATACAAATGTTATAATTACAAGGAAATTATATAAAATACTTTGCCATTAGTATATTTTTTGCCTAATTATAAAACATGGTCTGAGATAAGTGTAATAATTATTGTTTTTATCAGGTTGTCGACATTTGGCATGAACAGCATTCTGGATCAAGCGCTTGATGCAGAAAGCTGTACTTCTGGACACGGCACGCATCGTCAGGAGGTTTCTCTCTATGGGGCCCTGACCGCCGGTAGCTTGGACCATGTTCCCGATGCCGGTGGGACACTATTTTTATATTTTTAAATGTTTTGTTTTTTTTTTATGTTTTTATGAAATATTTAAAAATGTTTTTAATAGTAATATTTTCCGTTTTAAGCTAATATTTTTAATCTCATAGAGAACTCGCGCGCCGTCGGAACTACTTCGTGCACATGGGTAATAAGTAACCAATAGTATTCCTCGATAAACAGGGGTGTGAGTTGGTACACTGATCTTTTTTTGGTTAAGTAGTTCCCGAGATTAGCGCGTACAAGCTTGGTCAGTATGAAGCTCAAATATGTCACTAATTTAAAGTTATTCTTAATTAATGATAATTATTCAGGTATTATAATAAATGTAAAAAACTATCACTTGACGCAGTAACACCTGATTTGTTAATTTGTATGAAGCAACTAAATATTTTTGCAACAATCTACTGATTTCTACTAATTTATTTAACACTAGCTTCCGCCAGCGGTTTCACCCGCTTTCCCGTGGGAACTACTGCGCGCACCCGGATAAAAAGTAGCCTATAGCCTTCCTCGATAAATGGGCTGTTTAACACTGAAAGAATTTTACTAATCGGACCAGTAGTTTCTGAGATTAGCGCATTCAAACAAACAAACTCTTCAGCTAATATTAGTATAGATTTCTATCCATGTACATATTTATTTTATTGCTTATTAATGTTATATGACATCTTATAGTATAGCTTACTAGCTGTTTACCCGCGGCTTCACCCACATCCCGGGAAAACTTCTTCCCATGCCCAGACAAATGTCTATGTCACTCGAGGATTAAATAGTCTGACTACCCAAAAGTAAAATATTTTTTTGAATTGGCCCAGTACTTTTTCAGCCAAATCTTTTCTTTACAATGTGTAATAGTATAGACTAAAAAGGACTAATGGACTATTGTTTAAAAATCAGATTTCAATGAAATCAATCAACCATCATTTGGAACAATGAATCAATTCCATTAATTGATGTTAACTCAGTTTTTATCATTTCAAATATAAAATAAGCCTACAAAAGCTTAGTTAGTGAGCATTAATGGGTTGTTAACTTTCAGTGGAAAACTACTGTGCAGATTTTGATGAATCTTTGCATAGGTTACCTTCATGGGCTATTTACATCACACAAAATATGAGTGACTCTACAGGAGGAAGCTAGTATGTATTAAAATAGAATGCATTTCACCCGCTTTTCCGTGGGAACTACTGCGTGCACCCGGATAAAAAGCCTTCCTCGATAAATGGGCTAACACTGAAAGAATTTTTCAAATTGGACCAGTAGTTCCTGAGATTAGCGCGTTCAAACAAACAAACAAACTCTTCAGCTTTATATTATTAGTATAGATTAAGAGATAAAATTGAAAATCTAAAGACATTTGACATATTGCAGTAGCTTGAAGCATTAGCATCTTTACCTAAATAGGTACAAGTATATTTTTGAATGTCTGAATGCTAGACTGGTTTTGATATTATTTTTGTTCTATTTTTTTCAAATCAAAATATTACGGTACCTATCAAAGCTTTTTTTTTTAGGTTTCCTATACATACCTACAATACTCTATTGAATAACTAGATATATCACTTGGTTACAAATCAAATAGCATTTATTCAAAGTTGGCTGAAAGACAGCACTTTTCAAACATCAAAATTACATGAAACAGCCCCAGAAATGCCCGCCCTTCACTACTTCCTATGTGTTTTTGCTGTGAAGAACTGGCGCAAAAAAACTTACCAACAATTGAAGTAAAATATAATAATAATGAATCGTAAATGTAGTAAGTATTGCCTGAAGTGGCATTGTAATTGGATTATAAATAAATCTATTATAATCAGTCCTGTTTTTGAAAGGCATATATGTACAGACGATAGCACATCAAGTTACCACAATCTGTCAAATTTCTGCAATAAATTTTCAACCTTATCACAATGGAGGTAGGTTAATGTTTGATTGGTAAAATTTGACAGATTCGTATACGTTGACATGCTGTTGTCTGTACATACAACAGCACATCAAGTTACCACAATCTGTCAAATTTCTGCAATAGATTTTCAACCTTATCGCAATGTCGGTAGGTTATATTAACCTACCTATTGATTGGTAAAATTTGACAGATTCGTATACGTTGACCTGCTGTTGTCTGTACATTTTTGTGTTTATAGGTAAATCAAGTGCTGTCAAAATAAATTAGTCATGCCTACATATGCTTATTGCCTATATTGCTAGGTTTGTTAGCAATTTATGTTATATCTAGAATTCATAATTTATTTAACTAAAACCAGTATAATTAAACACAAAAAATATGAAGAAAACCATTATCAAATGCTGCTTTAATTAGCCTCTTTCCCTAATGTGTTAATTGAATTGTTATAAACATGTACATACACAGTAAAAAAATAATTTAATCAAATTAAATAATAACAAGAATTTAATCAGGCAGAATGTACACATACCTTTGTCATGATAAGATGACAAATAGAGAACAACAATTTCTACAGCTACAGATTATCGATAAAAACATTGAGATGTAAATAAACCACTTTATTATCATTTTACAGTGCTATTGATTTGTTTTTCATGTTTTATTTTTAGAACGGATCATGATATACGTAAACAGTCGTGATTTTAGCGTAAATGGTACGAAGAAAAACGTCACTCGTCTCGTTTAAGTTTTAATGGGAATTTGTTGCCTCCCACTGAGAAAATCTCTTTTTTTACTATTTATTATGCTGCATTGGCGTCAAACAACTATCTCTTGAGGCAGGTGCGAGGCTACTGGCGGCACAACTGGACCGGCCGGGCCCGCGACACGGACGATTTTTTAGATAATTATAAAATGACCACGCCAAACGCTACACACATCGATACCTTATAAAATGACCTTCATTCTGTCACCCTCAATTGATCGGACAAACGCGTAATTTCATAGAAAATGCAAAACACTTGTTACGATACGTCAAAAAGTACTATGTTTTCGATAGAAATAATTTACCTGTATTTATCCAGTAACAAAAGCACCCACGGCCCCCAGGAGACAAATATGGACAGATGCGTTGGCACGGAATTTTCCAACGTAATATTTATCGCAACTAGTGCCACAGTTTTCAGTGAAAAAAAGTTCGATATTTAGGCTCAAAAATATTTCAAATTTACGCGAAAATGTTTATAAAATATGTCCGACTAAACATGGCGTCCAAAGATGTCCGACCAAATTCAATATGGCGAAGCAAAATGGACGCCCGTTCTCCACCCGCTCGTACTTGCAAACTCCACCGAGAAAGGAAAAGCAACACTCATGTCACTGAGAAAAAAAAATCTTTAATGCCAAATGTTGCCATGATCAAATTAGCCTCGCCGTCGTTTTTCATACAATTTAAGTGAAATAAAGGAATAATAAATTATGGAAATATTTTCAAATAACTCTATACAAATCAATCTTATTTTCGGATAACTTTCATGGATTAATAAAATGTATTTTCATTAAAAAATGCATATAAAACCTCTCATGTTTACAAACAAAATTCGTTAGCTGAGCTGTCAAACGTGGTCCAGCGCTGCCATCTATACAGAAACTTTGACATAACAGCGCCACCTGACGGTGAAAATTGTGGCGATCTGCCATTTTCCCATTTTCCTTTTCCTGTGGTTATTTAACAGTTGGGCCAAAAAGATTGCACAAAATTCACGATGGCTCTAAGATTATTGAGAAAGTTAAATGTCCGGCCCGAACTCCGTGGTGTTGTTAACCTTAGTTCTGCTGCTGCACCGGCCCAGCTCTCAGATTTCGACGTGCAGCACAAAACCCCAGTTGTGAGGAAGGTGCACTTAGTTCCCAAGGCTCATTATGGTGGTCGTCACGCCGTTACCATGCTCCCTGGTGGAGGAATCGGCCCTGAGTGCATGGGCTACGTCAGAGACATTTTTAAGTAAGTTATAACCTCATTTTAGCACCTTTTTGGTCGTGCCAACGGGATTGCCAAAAACCAGCTGTTTTTATTTTTAAATTGCCTCACAAATATTTTTCTAACCAAATAATATAAATTAGACATATCTATATGTATAGTCTCCATAGAATAATACAATTGGTAATATGAAACCTATCATTTATATTTAAGGAGCAACAATTGCGTTTTATTTGTCGTTTGACAATCATTATCACATGACATAGAGGGAAAAATAGCTCCATATTTAGCAGAGCTGTTTATTGAATTAAAAACGGTCTAGAATTGTACAGAAGGTCAGTAAATTTAGTATATGTTTTAGAAGACAAGATGCTTATTTTAATTCAAAGCTGACAATTCACTTATTGTTAACTAGCTGTTTCCCGCGGATTCGCTCGCATTTCTTGGTAACTACTTCTTATACCTGTATAAAATATAGTCTCTGTTACCCAGGGATAGTATAGCTACCCAACAGTGAAAGAATTTTTCAATTCGGTTCAGTAATTTTGGAACTATCAGAGTACAAAGAAACAAAAACAAAATCCTCTTTATTGTATTACTAGCTTCCGCCAGCGGTTTCACCCGCTCTCCCGTGGGAACTACTGCGCGCGCCCGGATAAAAAGTAGCCTATAACCTGCCTCGATAAATGAACTATCTAACACTGAAAGAATTTTTCAAATCGGACCAGTAGATCCTGAGATTAGCGCGTTCAAACAAGCAAACTCTTCAGCTTTATAATATTAGTAGAGATTATAGAAATTACCGCTCATGTTCTCAATTTGTCACATGAAACAATTTAAAAATTGTTGACACTTCAAGCGACCCAAAGGCTGGTTTCTACTTTGGACAAAAAATAAGCATTGCCATCCAACGTGGCAATGCTGCCAGCTTCTTGGGTACGCTTCCAGTGGGCAGCGATGAAGAGTTTTTTGATGCCATATTTTAATTTGTATTTTATATGTATTAGATAGTTAGTTATTTGTAAATATGTACAGAAAAATGTATTTTAATTAATTTAAAATACTCAACTTCAAAATTACAATTAGAATCAAAATTAGCCTTCGCAATTAAAATCAACCATAATTATATTTTTTGACATTCATAAGTGCTTGTAAAGGCCTAAATCAAATAAATGATTTGATTTTGAAAAATCGAAAACTACATTTCTTTGTCCAATCTAGATATTGTACGGACAACAGCAGGTCAATGTATACGAATTTGTCAAATTTTACCAATCAAATATTAACCTACCTCCATTGTGATAAGGTTGAAAATCTATAGCAGAAATTTGACATATTGTGGTAAATTGATGTGCTATCGTCTGTACCTAGACTGTCTGTCAGCACCCAGACACAACAAAAGCCTCGTAATGATACTAGATATCTTTTAAACATGTGCACTATGACGATACTAATTAATGTTATCAATTTCCTTTCTATAGTTAATGAAGTGCCTTCAGAACCAATCTATACTATATAATAATATTATAAAGAGGAAAACTTTGTTTGTTTGTTTGTTTGTTTGGTTGTAATGAATAGGCTCATAAACTACTGGACCGATTTTAAAAATTCTTTCACCATTCGAAAGCTACATTATCCACGAGTGACATAGGCTATATTTTATCCGGATACGGGCAGTAATTNTGGTTGTAATGAATAGGCTCAAAAACTACTGGACCGATTTTAAAAATTCTTTCACCATTCGAAAGCTACATTATCCACGAGTGACATAGGCTATATTTTATCCGGGTACGGGCAGTAATTCCCACGGGATGCGAGTGAAACCGCGGGAAAACGGCTAGTTACTTATAATAAGCTAAGTAGATATGCAAGCAAAATGTATTGGTTTTTGTTAAGCAATTTAAATGCAAAGTCAGCCAATCTATACTAATATTATTAAGCTGAAGAGTTTGTTTGTTGAACGCGCTAATCTCAGGAATTACTGGTCCGATTTGAAATATTCTTTCATTGTTAGATAGCCCATTTATCGAGGAAGGCTATAGGCTACTTTTTATCAGGGTGCGCCGAGTAGTTCCCACGGGACGCAGGATCGCTGGCGGAAGCTAGTATAAAGATAGAGAGAGACAAACTTTAAAATAAGACTGGTAGGTCCCGGTTGTCATTTGAATGTCTCTGACAGTAGTTGCGATAGTTAGAAGCTAGAAAATTTGACAACCAGTCTTACTTAAGGGTATATTACCTATTTAATGAAGCTGAGGTGGTCCTATGAGTGGTCACTCCCTGTAAAGCACTCGTACTTAGTAGGAGTGAATCTAACACTGACACAACTGGGGAGTTTGTTGCGCCACTTCTTCTTCCCAGCAAAAACACATAGAAAGTGGTGAAGGGCGGGCGTTTTTGAGGCTGTCTCCTGTAATTTTGACGTTCGAAAAGTGCTTTTTTCAGCCTACTTTGAATGCTTGCTTTTTGATTTCGATTTAGATTTGCGATTTTTTTCGATTTTTTATTTTGTAAAGAGCATGTAGGGAAAAGACTAGGCAGATTATGATGATGATATATTTAATAATATTCCAGGTACATTGGAGCTCCGGTAGACTTTGAAGTAGTGGACATTGACCCCAATGCGGACAATGATGATGACCTGAAGTATGCTATCACCACCATTAAGAGGAACGGTGTCTGTCTTAAGGTATTTATTTTAATTTATCCTCATTGGTTCTAGTGGTCGCATAGCCGACTGCTGTGCACGAGGTCTCGGGTTCGATTTCCGGGATGGGCCGAAATCGCTTTGTGGGTTTTAGAAACTTTCACAAAGCAGCCTGGAGTTGGAAGTTGGTGTTTTTTTGTAAAAAGTTTTTTATTTAATGCTTTTCAGTTTTCGGGTCTAAAACTATAATATCTTTAATACCCATACCCACCCACAGTGACAGTCAGTCCCGTAATAGTATCATCGACAAACAAAACCGACTTCACAAAAAAACACTGAAAGGGATAAAAAAATAAAACTTTTCACATGGCTCTAGAAGTCGGTGTCTGCAGATCTGTTGACTGTGTTTATTTTGCCACCGACTTCTAGAGCCATGTGAAAAGTTTTATTTTTTATCCCTTTCAGTGTTTTTTTGTGAAATCGGTTTTGTTTTTTTGTAAAAAGTTTTTTATTTTATGCTTTTCAGTTTCGGGTCTAAAACTATAATATCTTTAAACCCATACCCCACCCACAGTGACAGTCGGTCCCGTAATAGTATCATCGACATAAAAAAGCGTATGAAATTTGAAGTGTTCTCTCGATTTCTCCAGGATCCCATCATCAGATCCTGGTCTCCTTACCATGGGACCTATGAAGAATACCCTTTCAAACAAAAAAAGAATTTTGAATATCGGTCCAGCCATCTTCGAGTAATCAGTGAACATACATAAAAAAAAAGAAAAGTCGGTTAAAAACTAGCTCTTAGGTTGCTAGACTGCTGCCTTCCCACGCTGAGTAGATTTGCCAATACTCACCGCGCTGGAAATGCATATTTGTGTCCAAAATTAAATGAAGATCTCCCGCTTTCCAGGGTAACATCGAGACAAAGAGTGAAGCGGCCTACGTGACCTCCCGTAACGTAGCCCTCCGCAACGAACTGGATATGTACGCGTATGTACTGCACTGCAAATCTTTCCCCGGGATCGATACAAGACATAAGAACATCGACATTCATATTATCAGGTAAGCTCTTGGATTGTGTGTCCTATGTGAGCGTTTTGGATGCGAAAGCGTAGCGGTGCGTTGCAAAAACAAGAAAGAGTCGATTTCTTTTGAAGTATCATACGTGACAAATATTGAATTCGCTTCGGATCGCTTCGCATCGCGTTCTTGTTGTATCGCCCACGCAGGACACAAACTTAGTAACAGTTGTATGGACCAATAGATTGTAAGGTTGAGTAATGCTTGATGCGGTCGGTTCGTGGATANCTTTGGCTCATATTATGTGAAAATTAATATTCCGCTGCTGATATCTACGTCAAGTTTGTTCGTAGTCTGTACTCACACTTTCTAAGTAACTACAACTAACTTTTAACTACGAGAAATCGAGACAAAACTAACGGAGCATGTTGAAATATAAAATGACTGATTCTCAATAAAGTTTCACGCTTTGTGAACACACTTGATTTATTCTTTGGCAGTCGTTACGGGTAGTCAGAAGCCAGAAAGTCTGACAACCAGTGTTACCAATGGGTATTGTGTTGCTCAGGTAACTGAGTTGTAGAGATCAGACGGGCAATCACTCCATATGGCACATTCGTTCTCAGCTGCATCCGGTTAGACTGGAAGCCGACCCCAACATAGTTGGGAAAAGGCTAGACAGATGATGTCCTTTGGGTAGGTACGGACCCCTAAAAATTAAACCAAATTAATATTTGAATAAATATATTTACAGACAAAACACAGAAGGTGAATACGCCATGTTGGAGCACGAATCTGTGTGTGGAGTGATCGAGTCCATGAAGGTCGTGACCGCTAGCAATTCGGAGAGGGTTGCCAGGTTCGCCTTCGAGTTCGCCAAGAAAAATGGCAGGAAGAAGGTCAGTGTTGCCAGTTTTTTGTGACTAAAGTAAATATTGTACTACACGTCATACAATTTAATGTTCAAATTTAAATGACACGTTATTTGCCGGGTTGGAGCGGTGCCGGTACAATCTGCCATGACCCTTAGAAAGTACATGATGTATTCAAGAGACGAGTAAAGCAATACTATTTATCAGCATGACATTTTTATTCGTATGTATGTATATATAATATTCTATATGTATTATGTTTATGTATTGTGTAGCTTAACTACACGTATATGTTTAGTTTATTGTTAGGTATATAATTAATGTGTTTGTCCAATGATTTATTGTTGTTGTGCACTTCTGATTTACCCTACCCCTATCGAATCTCTCTATCGCTTTAAGGTTGGCTGTAAGAGAACCCAATTCTGGGTTAAGCTCGCCGTTGTACATAAATGTATTGTATCTCCTGTGTGTTATGGATTAAGTGTGCAATAAAGAATAATAGTACATATAAATCTTGCTTTATTAACTAGGCCACCGTGACTTATTTCTAACCACATTTGTTTCAAATTCCAGGTGACAACAGTCCACAAGGCTAATATCATGAAGCTGTCAGACGGTTTGTTCCTGGAAACTTCTAGACGCATCGCCAAGGAATACCCCGAGTTGGAGCACAACGATCTGATCATAGACAACTGTTGTATGCAGTTGGTGTCCAAGTAAGTGCTATACACACTCATTTTTTAATTATTGTGTCTACTTTGTGGACCGTGAATGGGTTAAATCGGTCTAACAGTTGCCGTGCCATGTTATGCCGTGCCATGCCATGCCGTGCTGTGCCGTGCCGTACAGTGCCATACTATGCTGTACCGTACCGTGCCATGCCATGCCGTGCCGTGCCATACAGTGCCGTGTCATGCTATGTCGCGCCATACAGTGCCGTGCCATGTCATGGCGTGCCATATAGTACCATGCCATGCCGCGCCATACAGTGCCGTGCCACGCCATGTCGTGCCATGTCATGCCGCGCCATACTGTGCCGTGCCATACAGTGCCGTACCACGCCATGCCGTGCCATGTCTTGCCGTGCCATGACATGCCGTGCCATGACATGCCGTGCCATACAGTGCCATGCCATGCCATGCCGTGCCATACAGAGCCGTGCTGTGCCATACCGTGCCTGATATTCACCATATTTTTCTCATATTTCCAGGCCCCAGCAATTTGACGTGATGTTGATGACGAATCTGTACGGTTCTATAGTATCTAACGTGGTGTGCGGTATACTCGGCGGCGCGGGAATTCACTCAGGAAGGAACTATGGTGATCACTATGCCGTGTTCGAACCTGGTACTAGGAATACTGGTATGTCATATATTCTTATAATATTAAACTAGTAAAACTTAAAATCCCGTTTTTTCCCGTTCCCGTGGGAATTTCGGGAAATTCTTTTTTATCTCGCGTGAAAGTTTAATGATGAACCTCTGTGCAAAATTTCAGCTTTATAGGTTCACGGGTTTGGGCCCTGCGTTGATGAGTCAGGACTTTGATTTTTATATGTATATTATTGAGCGATTTTTATTATATTATTATAGATAATATAATAAAAATCGCTCAAGTGTGAGTTAGACTCGCGCATGAGGTCTCGGGTTCGATTCCCGTGACGGGCCGAAATCGCTTTGTGTTTAGAAACTTTCACACAAGCAGCCCGGAGTTGGATGTTGGTGATTGATACACCCGTGCATCGTGTCGCACGTTAATGTCGGTCCTGCGCCTGATCTCTCTCCGGTGGTGTCGGATGTCCCCCCATCGCGCTATGAGAGTGAGGGAATAGGGAGTGCACCTGTGACTGCGCAAATACTTGTGCACTATAATATGTCCTGCGCAGCTGGCTGATCTGCTTATATGAGAACAGCCGCCGTGGTCGACAATCGGCTAGGACGCCATCATAGATATCTCATACATAATTTTTCAACATTCCAGGTACCGCAATTGCCGGCAAGAACATAGCTAATCCAATAGCAATGATAAACGCTTCCATCGATATGCTAGAACATTTGGGCCACCACTTCCACGCAGACCTGATCAAGGCAGCGGTGGACAAGACCATCAACCAGGACCGGGTCATGACTCCGGACCTTGGAGGACAAGCTTCGTCCACCGATGTCGTTGAAGCTATCATCGGTAACCTTAAACATTGATTTTTTGAGCAGAATTTTTGAGTTTAAGTAGTTTTTTTCTTAATGCTTTTTTGAGTTGTAAATGGTCGATTTTTGGGGTTTAGTAGTTAGAAGTATATTATACTAGCTTCTGCCAGTGGTTTTACTCGCGTCCCGTGGGAACTACTCGGCGTACCCGGATAAAACCTATAGCCTTTCTCGATAAATGGGCTATCTAACACTGAAAGAATTTTTCAAATCGGACCAGTAGTTCCTGAGATTAGCGCGTTCAAACAAATTCTTCAGCTTTAATATTAGTATAGATTGTTTGGAGTCGTATTTTATACTAGTTTCTGCCAATAGTTTTGTCTGTAAAAAGTAGCTGATAGCCTCTTTAGATAAAGATGTCATACTGAAAAAAGAACCATGTAAATGTATAGTTGTCTATTTGTCTGTTTGGCTTTCAAACCAAAACAACTGATTCGATTTAAGTGAAATTTGATATACAGATAGTCTAAACCCTGGCTACTTTTTACCAGTATTCTGTGACACCGGTGCGGCTAGTATTTTTCTATATTAAATATTAAAAACCCTTTAATAAACTCTAAATAAATCTCAAAAAAACCGTTTATAACTCAAAAAAGTACAAAGTATAGTAAAGTACTAATGAATTGGCCTAGTTTTTTTTATTGGCAACATTAATTTCACCATTGGAATTTTGGAAGCACTAATAGGAATTAAAGCTTATTGGTTGTCACTGCTTCTAACTAATAATATAGTTTAAAAAATATTATTTGCAATATTGCACAGACAGTAGGTCAACCTACCGGAAACTGTCAAATTTTACCAATCGAACATTAACCTTCCACTATTGTGATAAGGTTGAAAATCTATTGAAGAAATTTGACCGATTGAAGTAGCTCCATGTCTGTAATTTTTTGAAAACAATAGTATCTTTAGATTAATTGTTGCAAATAATATTTTTTGAACTTAAAACTGCTATTTAAAATAATCATTTATCATCTATTTTCTGTTATTATTTTAAAATACTAATTGAATTGGTCAAATTGGTAAATAAACTAACCTAAAATAATATAATTTGGTGGTGTAACATATACCAAAACTGTTAGGTACAGACGACAGCACATCAGGTTACCACAATCTGTCAAATTTCTGCAATAGATTTTCAACATTATTACAATGGAGGTAGGTTAATATTCGAATGGTAAAATTTGACAGATTCGTATACGTTGACCTGCTGTTGTCTGTACTTAAATATAAATGATGAGACAAAACCTGTCTCTTTCTTTCGTATAGCAATGCTTAATTAATAGAAAGAGATACAAGATTTATTTTTTACAACCAAAAGTGCTTTTTACCAATTTTTTTTTTTAATTACTCAAAATTCCAAAAGAAAATATAAAAATTAAGAAAAGATTCTCTGCTCAAAAGTATTATTAAAGTTTAGTACTACAATAATTAATTTATCAATGTTTACCAAAAATAATACATTTAAACTTAAAAGTATTATTCAGATATTATCTCCAAAAATGGCGTTAGTGAGATTTTGTATAAAAAACATTATTATATAAAGAAAATCGTATTAGTCTGTGTATGTAATTAATATTTTCATATAATAACCGGCCTTTTTACTCGACCGCTGAGAAGGAGGTTTGATAAACTTAAAAAAAGTCTCACTGACAGCCATACCATAGACTCTCATACAAATTACATCATTTTTTTTTATTAAGAAATAAACCAAAAGTATTAAAACGTAGTTAATGTTTAGTAAATTATTTAATGTAGACCTTTCTTATTAAAATAATAAATTGGTAATTTTTAATTTTTTGTTTTTGTATTTTTTTTTTGTGTTGTGTTGTTGTAGTGCCGTAGTTAGTAGTGGTGCCAGATTATTATAATAAAAAAAAAACAATGTAGATGACAGCACATCAACCTACTACAATCTGTTAAATTTCTTCAATAGATTTTCAACCTTATCACAATATTGTAAGGTTAATGTTCGATTGGTAAAATTTGACAGATTCGGGTAGGTTGTTTTTTGACATCTCAAAAAATATTTTTTTTATTATGAATTTATTATTGGAACTGTTTTTTATATGTAATATCTGGCTGTACTAAGTAGAATCCCATTTAAAGTACTTGGTATCATAGAAAGAGTACATTTTTTTATAGTATTTTTACGTTATCTTGAGTTCCCTGACAGATCTAAGTTAAGTATATCAAATAAATCAACAAAATAACGTTATTTTAAAGTATTGTCTCTTCGTTAATTACCCAGTAAACTATATTTTTTGATATTTTAAATGAAATTATTAAATATAAATGGCCAATAAACTAAATAATCGTTGTTAAAAAAATATGCATTTAATGTCGTAAATGTCAGATGCATGAAATGGAACGTAACTTGAATAGAGATTGACGCAAATGACTGAATCGGTAAAAAAATCGATGTAGAGTAGCGGCTATATAAAAATTCGCAGTTCCGATTTCATTTTCTTTGCCAACCGATTCGATATTAAAAAATATTCGATTAAGTTTCGTTAGGTTACATCGACTATCAGTTATGAACTGTCAGGGAACTCATGCTAAAATAAATGCACTATAGATAGAGTATGTAGATATTCTTCGATATTATTTAATATGGGCAAAGCCACGGGAAGCAACTAGTCTGCAATCAATGTATAGTTATAATAAACTAGCTTCTGCCACCGGCTTCGCTCGAGCAAAATTTAAAATCCCGTTTTTCCCCGTTACCGTGGGAATCTTGGGAAATACTTTCTTAGCGCATGCCTACGTCATAACATCTACCTGCATGCCGAATTTCAGCCCGATCCCTCCAGTGGTTTGGGCTGTGCGTTGATAGATCACTATGTCAGTCAGTCACCTTTGAGTTTCATATATTTAGACTAGCTGTTTTACAGCGGTTTCACTCGCGTCCCGTGGAAAATACCCGTTCCCGGATAAAATATAGTCTATAGCACTCACAAATAATGTAGCTTTCGAATGGCGAAAGAATTTTTAAAATCGGTTCATTACTTCCAGAGATTACCCCCTACAAACAAACTTACAAAGGAGAAACCTAATTCTGGGCCTGAAAACCATTTTTGGCGTTACGCGAATGAAACATTTACCAAAATAATCGACTATTTTTCGGAATTATTCTATTTAAAATTAATCCTTATTAACAATGGCCAAGTATCGAAAATAATTAGATTTTTATACATAAAATTCTGGGTCACAAAACCATAGCTCGCTTTTAAACGCGGCAACGCCATCTAGTTATACAAAAGACAACATACACCGGGAACATTGAACACAAACATAACTTAAAATATAACTGTCTGATTTTAACAATTTGGCCATTGCTGAGAGACGTGATACTCAAGCTCTTAAAACCTTCCTAAATACTCTAACTTATGGCCAAATTCCAGCCCTATACCGTCAGGCCCAAGTTTGTATGGGTTTTTTAGTTTCTCCTTTACAAAAAACTAGCTTCTGCCAGCGGTTTCACCCGCATCCCGTGGGAACTACTCGACGCACCCGCATAAAAAGTAGTCTATAGCCTTCCTCGATAAATGGGCTATCTAACACTGAAATAATTTTTCAAATCGGACCAGTAGTTCCTGAGATTAGCGCGTTCTAACAAACTCTTCAGCTTTATAATATTAGTATAGATTTTTACCTTTATATAATATTAGTATGCATTTATCAGATGCAGTATATTGTATACGGACCAAACAAGAGGAAATTGAAAAGAAGAGGGGAAGACATCCTATCAGAAAGAGAAGGAAGTTTTTCTAGAATTAAAAAAGAAGTTCAAAAATGCCGGAGACAATTTTCCAAAATGCATAGATTTTTATGTGCAACTTAGAAACTCCAGGTTGCAGATAAAGTTTTATTAGATATTAAGCTGACAGATAATGTTTTTGATTTTGACTCCTTTTCTGTGGCAGTATCTGTTAGATTGCTATCTGGGACTTGTCTGGAACCTGCTAAAATTGGTACTTAGGCAATTGCTTATAAGTTAAGTTTCAAACTAGAGTTTTGTACGTGACTAGCTTCTGCCAGCGGTTTCACCCGTGTCTCGTGGGAACTGCTCGGCGCACCCGGATAAAAAGTAGCCTATAGCCTTCCTCGATAAATGCGCTATCTAACACTGAAAGATTTTTTCAAATCGGACCAGTAGTTCCTGAGATTAGCGCGTTCAAACAAACTCTTCAGCTTTGTAATATTAGTATGGATTCTTGCCTTGTATCATCATCAGCCTTTGTATCGTCCCACGTGTGTGCTGCGGCCTCCTCTCACACAGAGAAGGATTCAGCGTTAATCAGCGTTAATTACTCAATGCGGGTTGGTGATTTCAGACTTTATAGTCCAGGTTTCCTCGAGATGTTTTCCTTCACTCCTCAGTCATTGGTGTCTAGGATATACTTAGAAAGTACATACGAACTTAGAAAAGTTGCATTGGTACTTGCCTGACCTGGAATCGAACCCACACACTCATACTTGAGAGGTTGGTGCTTTATCCACTAGGCCACCACGACTTGCCTCTTAATAATACTAGCTTCTGCCAGCGGCTTCGCCCGCGTAAAATTTAAAATCCAGTTTTTTACCGTTCCCGTGGGAATTTCGGGAAATCCTTTTTATCTCGTGTGAGAGTCTTAAGATGAACCTCTGTGCAAAATTTCAGCTTTATAGGTTCACGGGTTTGGGCCCTGCGTTGATGAGTCCGTGAATGAGTCAAGACTTTGATTTTTATATGAATTTATTTTAATACGCTAATCTGATATCGCCTTATACTTTTACAATTTTACTACTTATACGGCCAATTTCACAGGTTCAAGATAAAGCTATCTCACACAGTGCCATAAAAATGTTTTTAATTTTGACAACTTCTCTATGGCATGATCTGTCAGATAGCTACCTAGGACTTTATCTGGGACCTGTGAAATTGGGCGTTACTGTTATAATTTTGAGCCGTTATGTGACTATTTAGGCGTCAAAAGTTTCAGTGCGGAAAAGGCCCAACTGTCATGTGAACATTTTTTTTTTAATATTTTATTAGATTTTTTATTTATATATCAATGTAAATGTATAATTTGCTAACATATGTTATAAATAGACCAAGAGCCTAAGGCCTTATGACTTGACTTATTTTCTTAGAAATAGAATGTATGCATGTACAAACGACAGCACATCAAGTTACCACAATCTGTCAAAGGAGATTGACCAAATTGTAGGGGCTGTTGGTGTCGGTACAGAATTTGTAGTGCCACAA
>NWSH02000305.1:4053878-4067239 GCA_002382865.2 Heliothis virescens
ATCCGTACCATTTTAACTAATAATTTGGGTATGAAACATGTTGCCGCTCGGCTAGTCCCAAAAGACCTGATTTTTTTCCAAAAACTCAATCGCATGAGAGTCGCTGAGGACATGCTAGAACGAGTCAATTCCGACCCAACATTCATGAAACGCATTGTTACTGGTGACGAGACGTGGGTTTACGAGTTTGACATGCAAACTAGTCAACAAGCTTCGGAGTGGCGCCTTCCAACTGAACCGAAACCGAAAAAACCACGCCAAAGTCGTTCAAAAGTCAAAGTCATGTTGACTGTTTTCTTTGACTATCGCGGTGTTGTGCACTCGGAATTCTTGCCGGAAGGTCAAACGGTAAATAAGGAATATTATTTGAGTGTTATGCGGCGATTAAGAGAGCAAATCCGACGAAAAAGGCCAGATTTGTGGAAAGAAAATTCTTGGATTTTGCACCATGATAATGCACCTTCGCACAAGGCCATCATTGTGAACGAATTTTTAACCAAACACTCAACAAATACCATCGAGCAACCACCATATTCACCAGATATGGCTCCAGCCGACTTTTTTCTTTTTCCAAAACTCAAATTACCACTTCGTGGCACCCGTTTTCAATCGGTAAAAGACATAAAAGAGAATTCGCGGCCAGAACTGACCTCAATTCCGGAAACAGCGTTTAAAAAATGTTTTGATGATTGGATTATTCGTTGGCGTAAGTGTATCGTTTCTAAAGGAGCATATTTTGAAGGTGATAAAATAAATTTGGCCAAATTATAATTGTACCAAATTTCAGTCTTCTAACGCTAACAGTCGCTGAGATTATCCGCGGACGGACAGACATGGCGAAACTATAAGAGTTCCTAGTTTACTATGGAACACTATAAAAGAGCGAGGAATGGAAATTGCACGAGCGTAGCGAGCGCAGTGTTTTTTATAATTTAATGACTGAAAAAAAAAACACAGAAAAAAGAATTGAATAGACGCGAGTGAAGCGAGCACGTTTTCAATTGGTTTGGTTTGGGTATAAAGTTCTTGGGAAAACTGACTTATTTGTACTAACTGTAACCGTTTTTAGTGTTGTTGACAGTTGCTGTTAGCAACACCAAAACGGTTCCAGTTACAGACTTTAAATTATTTTTAACGCCATCTATTCGTTCAACAATGTGAGGGAATGATAGAGGGAATAGATGGAGTTAATCACAGTTCAAAGCTTAGGAAGTGATAGAGTCGCCGCATCGGTTCGCGCCGCTTCTTTCGCCTTGGCGGCGGATTGGCCGCGTATCCGCGCGGCGCTGTCATTTTCGGGGCAGATAAGAGCGCTGTGCTGCCGTGCGGCGCCCCTAGTGCCTTGGCGCCTGTGTGCGCCGCACACATCGCACACAGGGGTGGCGCGGCCCTGAGTAAGGGTTACTTACCGGTTGTTCTTGGTCATAGGCGGCAGCATCTCGCTCAGGTTCTGCAGGGTAAGGCTCAGCCTATCGCTGCTGGCAGAGTCATCTGAAACAAACACATTTCTGGTATAGTTCGTGCTAAGCTTTATAGTCGTGGGTAAGGCACCAACCTCTCATGTATGAGTGTATAGGTTCTATACCAGGTCAGGCAAGTACCAATACAACTTTTATAAGTTTGTATGTACCTAGTACCTACTTTCTAAGTATATCTTGGACACCATTGGATGATAAAAAGGTGAAGGAAAACATCTCGAGGAAATCTGGACCATAAAGTGTGAAATCACCAAACCGCTTTAAGCAAGGTTGATGTGCTGGCGTCTGTACACACATCGCTAGTGATACAAAGATGTACAGACGACAGCAGGTCAACGTATACGAATCTGTCAAATTTCACCAATCAAACATTAACCTACCTCCATTATGATAAGGTTGAAAATCTATCGCAGAAATTTGACAGATTGTAGTAACTTGATGTGCTGTTGTCTGTACAAATGGCAGCCGACTTCCCAAAAAAGTAGGAGTTTATCAATTCGACCGTGTTTTATAATTTTACTAGCTTCCGCCAGCGGTTTCACCCGCTTCCCTAGGTAAGTACTTCCCATACCTGGATGAAAAATAGCTTGTATGTTATTATGATGTATAAGCTATATTACTCCTAAGTTTAATCCAAATCTCGTAGTTTTTCCGTGGAGTAACAAACATCATCTGCCTAGCCTTTTCCCAACTACGTTGGGGTCGGCTTCCAGTTTAACCGGATGCAGCTGAGAACCAGTGTTTTACATGGAGCGACTGCCCGTCTGACCTCCACAACCCAGTTTACCGGGCAACTGGCACCCCTTGGCAAGACTGGTTGTCAGACTTTCTGGCTTCTGTCTACCCGTAAAGACTGTCAACGATGTTCAAAGGAGTAACAAACAAACATAAAAATATTAGTAGCAAAATATAACAAGATTCTATCTACACAAAATACTGCAATCTCACTCACCATGGTTAGACAAGGAGTCAGTATCATCCCTCTGGTTGATCTCGGCTTCTAACTCCAGCACCCAGGTGCACACAAGTCCTGCATCAATGCGGCCGAACTGCGGCACGTACGCTGACATCATCTCGATGAAACCTGAGGACAAGGGAAAACCAAAGATCCTTTAATTTTTTGACAATTTTTCCGAAACTCCACTCATCTTAAAAACCGGCCAAGTGCAAGTTGGACTCGCGCATGAAGGGTTCCTTACCATTATACATATATGAAAAACTAGCCGTTTTCCCGCGGTTTCTGCGGAATTACTGCCCGTATCCGGATAAAATATAGCCTATGTCACTCGTGGATAATGTAGCTTTCGAATTGTGAAAGAATTTTTTAAATCGGTCCAGTAGTTTTTGAGCCTATTCATTACAACCAAACAAACAAACAAAGTTTTTCTCTTTATAATATTAGTATAGATTAATTTACAACTAGCCAAAATACAATCATTTTTCGGTCAGCAAAAAATAACTTTGTTTTTCATACAAATATATGAATAACAAAGTTATAATTTGCAGTTTCACACGTTTATTGTATGGGGATCCCCCTTAATATATATATATTTTTAATTTTTTGTATTTGTTGTTATAGCGGCAACGGAAATACATAATTTGTGAAGATTTCAGCTTTCTAGCTATCACGGTTTATAAGATACAGTCCGGAGACAGACAGACAACGTAGTCTTAGTAATAGGGTCCCATTTTACCCTTTGGGTACGGAACCCTAAAAAGTGCACCAGTTGCGAAGTTCACCATTTGAGCATGGTCTACAAGTTGAAAAGTGCAATAAATGCTTCAAACGCATTACAATAGTGGCAGGTTAATGTTTGACTGGTAAAATTTGACAATTCGGGTACCGTGACCTGCTGCTGTCTGTACTTTGACCAATAGGCCACCGAATTAATTTGACCTATGTAAGTTGGCTGTGTAATCTATATCTATGCTAATATTATAAAAGCTGAAGAGTTTGTTTGAACGCGCTAATCTCAGGAACTACTGGTCCGATTTAAAAAATATTTCAGTGTTAGATAGCCCATTTATCGAGGAAGGCTATAGGCTACTTTTTATCCGGGTGCGCCGAGTAGTTCCCACGGGACGCGGGTGAAACCGCTGGCATACAGAACTATAATGAAATAAAAAAGTTAGGGGGCTCCCATAAAACAAACGTAATTTAATAACCCTTCGTGCGCGAGTCAGACTCGCACTTGACCGGCTTTCTTAATATTGGTAGAATTCTGGTTATTGTCGAGGGTCAGCAAATTTCCGTGAATTCAACTGTAAATTCAATTCAATTTCAATTGCATCGTGATTGCATCTGACAGAATTAGGTCAGCATCCAAGTTCAGAGCTGTGAGGTCAATGGTTAATTAGCTCCTGTTAATAGGTACTTATCGATTAGAAGAGCTCGTGGCTAAGTCAAAGCCGCGATCATAAAGCAACGCTTGGCGCGGTCGGTCCGTGGATGGGTGACCATCTTGTCATAACGAGTACTTCCGTGTGTTTCGGAAAGGCACGATAAAACTGGTGGTCCCGCGTCATTGACCATATTTGGCAGTCGTTACGGGTAGTCAGAAAAAGTCTGACAACCAGTCTTACCAATGGGTATCGGGTTGCCCGGGTAACTGGGTTGTGGTGATCAGACAGGCAATCGCTCCATGTAAAACACTGGTTCTCAGCTGCACCGGGTTACACTGGAAGCCGACCCCAACGTAGTTAGGAAAAGGCTAGGCAGATGATGAATGATCAAATCTAAGTATCTCTACCAGTCTATGCGGTTTTGCCTGCGTCCCGATGAAACTTCAACCCGTAAACTGCCTATGTTACTCGGGGATAGTCTAGTTTCACACGAATTTTTCAAATCGGTTTAGCAGTTTCGGAGCCTTTAAGGTACAAACAAACAAAATGTTTTCTCTTTATTATATTAGTATAGATTATGTAGTATTTTTTTATTAACAACTAGCCGTTTTCCCGCAGTTCCACTCGCATCCCGTGGGAATTACTGCCCGTACCCGGATAAAATATGGCCTATGTCACTCGTGGATAACGTAGCTTTCGAATGGTGAAAGAATTTTAAAAATCGGTCCAGTAGTTTTTGAGCCTATTCATTACAACCAAACAAACAAAGTTTTCCTCTTTATAATATTAGTTTAGACAAAATGGAAGGCATTTTGAAAAACAACACAACTTAGCTGATATGGAAGCCGTTACAAAAAATCCGTGCCTCAAAAGTAGGAGGCTATATTTAGCTTGAAGGGCCATCGTATTCACAGCCCAGTCCTTCATTATTAACGCAGTATTGACTTAGAAATGAGGACAGACGGACCAAACAAAGCCGTTTTATTATTAGACATGCATTAGAATAGGCTTCGTGGTTATACGGTGAAAAATTTCAGGTTGGATGGTATTTTAACCGACTTCCCAAAAAGGAGGAGGTTCTCAATTCGACCGTATCTTTTTTTTTATGTATGTTCACCGATTACTCGAAGATGGCTGGACCGATATTCAAAATTCTATTTTGGTTTGAAAGGGTGTTCTTCACAGGTGATCCCATGGTAAAGAAACCAAGATCTGATGATGGGATCCTGGAGAAATTGAGAGAACTCTTCAAATCTCGTACGCTTTTTTTTACGTCGATGATACTATTGCAGTCGGCCCGACTGTCACTGTGGGTGGGTATGGGTATTAAAGATATTATAGTTTTATTTTGAACTATCTGTTCCAGTGAAAACTGCTTTCTGTACCCGGATAAAATATAGCCTAAGTCACCCGGGGATAATGTAGCTTTTCATATTTTTAGAACATGTTCAGCAACAAACAAAAAAAAATCCTCTATGTAATACTGGCTTCTGCCAGCGGTTTCAACCGCGTCCCGTGGGAACTACTCGGCGCACCCGGATAAAAAGTAACCTATAGCCTTCCTCGATAAATGGGCTATCTAACACTGAAAGAATTTTTCAAATCGGGCCAGTAGTTCCTGAGATTAGCGCGTTCAAACAAACTAACAAACTCTTCAGCTTTATAATATTAGTATAGATACTAGATACCTATATCAGAATAACATGCATGCTACTTTTTATCCGGGTACGGGAAATAGTTCCCTCGGGAGCGGGTGAAACCGCTGGCGGAAGCTAGTTAAGCATAAATTCCCTCATCTCGATATTCATTGGTCAAAAGAGGGAGGGGTTGTAGGGGTGAAATCATTACAGGACAAACGAATGCATCGAGCATTTCAAAAGCAGGGGGGTGAATCTCTAACGCAAAACATCTTTACAACCAAGAGATCATCGTTGCAACATCTATAAGTGCGCGATCGCAGCGCTTCAACGAAGTTGACGGCGCGACATAGAACTAAAATATGGTTCCAAATGTATGAAAAATCATCCTCGCCTTCGACGACAACGACGACTTCGCCTTCGATTTTATCCTTCAAACCGAAAAGCTTGTCATTTGTGACGTCGTCGTTGTTGTCATCTATGATGTGTCAGTTAGAGAATCGCATGGCTGTATGTATCGATTCTCGGAAACATTTTATTTGCTCTCTCGATTGCGTTTGTTTGTGAGGGTGTAATATCGATTGGGTACTGTGATTGTCTGGCTTACATGTCGATTTCATGTTCGTTATATTTATATTGTACCTTCTGCCAGCGGCTCCACCCGCGTAAACCTTAATATCCCATTTTTTTCCTTTCCCGCGGGAATTTCGGGAAATCCTTATCTCACGTGAGAGTCTAAGGGTCAACTCACACCGAGACGCGACGCGACGCGACGCTGCACGCAGATTTTACATAGAGCGACTCAAAATATACTTTATTCACTACACGAAACGATACACATTTAATTGTGAGAATTCAGATACGTTGCGCTGCACCTCGAGACGCCGCGCGACGCCGCGCGGCGCAGCGCGGCGCAGCACGACGCATCTTGACGCAGCGGTGACGCGCGGCGTGCAAGATCGGTGCTGCATCTCGCGATTTGCTTTGTTTTTAAGATACGTCTCGCGACGCCGCGAGGCGTCGCCCGGCGCCGCGTGGCGTCGCGCTACATCAAAGCCGCGTCGCGTCGCGTCGCGTCTCGGTGTGAATTGACCCTTAAGATGAACCTCTGTGCAAAATGTCAGCTTTTTAGGTTCAGGAGTTTGGGCTCTGCGTTGATGAGTCAGTGAATAAGTAAGGACTTTGATTTTTTGTAATGAAGAAGAAAATAATAGACAGACGAAGATTTACAAAGCAGATAGCAACAGGTTTTAAAATATGACCCGATACATGAAATAGGTTGCGTCTGCCGGGGGCTATGCAATATCTGCTAGGCCATCCCAGATGACCTAGATACGCGACCTACAAACTGGCGTAGGAATAAAAAGGTACAATAACGATCGTTTTTACAAGTCACTACGTTTTTACAAATATAAAACTAGGTGACAAGACCCTACAAGACCCTATAAGAGTAACATTAGCTCTTAAAATTTATTTATTTTTAACTGCCTCGTTGGTCTAGTCGTCGCATAGCCGACTGCTGTGCACGAGGTCTCGGGTTTCCCGGGTCGGGCCGAAATCGCTTTGTGGGTTTTAGAAGCTTTCACAAAGCAGCCTGGAGTTTGGAAGTTGTCGGTGTTACACCCCCGTGCCTGGGAGGGCACGTGAAGCCGGCGTCCTCGAATGCTACTCAGTAGCAGTCGTTGTTACAATTCCACGTCAGAGGCCGTCAGGCGGATTCGCGAAAACTCCGACACTAGGGCTTGTTAGGTGATTAAACCTGCAGCGAGTGAGATAAGAATTACGTTTTTACAAATTCACATCTAGGTGACAAGATCCTATACTTATGCTTTTGCTTGAAGAGTAACATTAGTTCTTAGAATTAACCTTATATCGATCCGCGCGACTTTGATTTAACCACGAGCAAGAGAGAATATCAGAATATATAGGTTACTTTTTTATCCAGGTGCTGGAAGTTGTTCCCCAATACGCGGCTGAAATGCTAGTCTAGACATAAAATTCTAGTATTAAAAGCCTCAATTATGCAGAAAACAGTCATACATATAGACCGAGTAAGAGCTACTGCATAATTTATTTACACCCACGTAACTGAACACGGAGTTACGTAAGTAGGATTTGAATTTTTAATTCAATCAATATCCGTTCTAAGTAGCTGAAAACTAGAATAAAAACCGGCCAAGTGCGAGTCGGACTCGCGCACGAAGGATTCCGTAACATTATCTATCACTAGCGTCTGCCAGCGGTTTCACCCGCTTTCCCGTGGGAACTACTCGGCGCACCCGGATAAAAAGTAGCCTATATATATAGGATAATATATAGGATTTTTTTTTTATTTGTCCCTTGTAGGCTACGAGACAACTGAACTCATCATCTGTCTAGCCTTTTCCCAACTATGTTGGGGTTCGGCTTCCAGTCTAACCGGATGCAGCTGAGAACCAGTGTTTTACATGGAGCGACTGTCTGACCTCCACAACCCAGTTACCTGGGCAACCTGGCACCCCTTGGTAGGACTGACTAAGTAAAACTGTAAGTTGAGTTTATTGTTAAGTTATTAGGTACATGTTTGTTATCCTTGACAATAATTACGAATATTATAGTTTTATTGTTGTTATAAAGTCTTCGGTGCTAAGGGACAAGGCAAAATCAAGGGCGCCGAAAATTTAATATAGCTATTTGTATGTCTCTTCCAGACCACAGGACTACAGAGTCCCGGATTTTTGGAGGGCGAACGTGGGGCCGAAGCCAACACGCTGAAGCCCCTTTAAGNAGATGTTCAAATCACAGCCAGGTCATAGTTTACATCATGTATCGGAAGAAATTCGTCCGGGCAGTGGGTGAAACCACTGGAAATTGACCAGTAGATTGATAAAGCACTTACATTATAGCCGGCCTACTGATGAATCTCACGCAACTACAAAAAGCTTGATAATGCAATTTCTTTGAATTAAGGATCCAAGCATATAGAACACAACCTTTTGGCCATCGTCGGTTTTAACCCATCTACTTCTTAGTGAGTCGAATCAAATTAAAATCAAAATTTTGGAGGCTCAATATTAAGATGCCCTGTACCCAAAGTTGACCAACTTTACCAATCAAATATTAAGCCACTATTGTGATAAGGTTAAAAATCTATTGAAGAAATTTGACAGATTGAGGTAGCATGATGTGCTGGCTTCTGTAAATCATTCACTGTGCAGGTGTTACGACACATTGGGCAGGACAAAAGGTGCTGCAAGGGCCTACTTGCAGGGTTCCTTCATCATATAAATCCTGATACGCTGAATCTCCAGGACATAATCATAGATATGATAATTACCAAAGACTTTTAAATATTTTTCTCAAGCTCTGAGTTTTATTAGAATAAGTATAATGTAAATGTACGGACCACAAAAATTTTGCAGGACATAAAAAATAATTTACAAATTATTGAGCATCTATAATTATTTTGTATAGAATAAAACAGGTACATTTACTTAACTATAAATAATTATTAAATATTCATTATGAAAAATTAATAAATAAACAGATATAGTGTTAATACTCCAGCCAGGCCTGAAATCTTTTGTTTTTATTATAAATATCTGTCAAGGCGAGCCTGTTTTGTTATGCCAACACGTAATTTGAATCAAGAAACACTACAACGACGAAAAACAATGAAAAATGGACAACATGATACGGCTATTCAGCTCGCGATGTAATTTTCAACAACTTTATTTAGGTCAAATTTAAATATTTCTGCATAAAATTATATCCCGATAATTTGTGAAGAATTAGAACAGCTTTCTTACCTTCTACATCGAAGCAGGGATCCTGAGAAGCTTCCTCCAGTATAGAAATCACATACGTAAGAACAATATCGTCAATAACGTTTAAATCCGCACTCGGGATATGTTTGGTAATAAACTGAAATAAACCCTCCTTGACAATGACCTTTTGTTGCGCTAGAGCACTCATTTTAATCTAAAACACCTTATTTTTCGGTAAAACACTGGATGAATGTAAAATATATTCAGATTTAACGTTACGGGTGGCTACACAGTAAAAGTAGGTTTAATGTCCACAAAAACCGTCCCGAGAGGACAGAATCACTGTATCTTTGTTTCGGTAAGAGAAGAAAATTTGTTTGGACCGAACTGCAGCTGTATTTTCACGGGAAAAATCTGGGATAGAACTGCGAAAATCAATACAAATGCAAGTTTTTTTTTTATAAACAACTTTTTGTAGTTTTAAGGACGGGCAAAAACTCATCTGCATACAGCCACTGTTGCTTGTCATGTTTATTTAAAAACGTCTTTCTGCTTCGTATTTTAGTTTATTTTATTGGTTGTAATGTTGTTTACCTTATTTATTATATTAGAGATGTTATTTTATTATTTAAATTCGTTTTGTACAAATAAATAAAGAATAAAATAAACTGTAATGACAGCTGAGTTTCCGAACGAAGCGGCTGTCAGTAGGAGTTTATTTCCGCGGGAAATATTTGAACTTCACTGTAAGTTTTAGCGGGAGATTTAAAGTTATGTAATTTCGACAAATCTCCTGTTTTGTTGAAAGCATTTTATATCTTCATAATTTATCTTGGAAGTAGGCAATATTCTGGATTTTTCAATACATTCAGGATGTTTTTAAGTTATTTAATAAAAAATATATACTTAAATATTTGCCAAAAAAGTATATTTTTTTATGTTTTCAAGATTTCATACAATCTATATTAAAAGCTGAAGAGTTTGTTTGTTGGTTTGAACATGCTGATCTGAAGAACTACTGGTCCGATTTGAGAAATTATTTCAGTGTTGGATAGCCCATTTATCGAGGAAGGCTTTTTTATACGTACGCGGGTGAAACCGCTGGAGGAAGCCAGTAAAAGACATGATAAATAAAACACAATTTTCTTTTGAAATTAATATATTTCAATTAAAACTTTAAAATATAACGAGCAATCATTTATCCTCTCAACCTTTATTCTAAAAATGTCTGATAAACACAACGCCGATTGTCACAACTACATTTTTATATTTTATTTTATTTTACAGTATAACAATAATTTATTTGGAATCACAATGGGAATGTTTTGGCACAGATTTTTTTTTATACATTTTTAAAAATAATATTGCATAGACAAACTAAAAAGGTCGTAAGGAAAGTCTTTACTCGTCTATGGTTGTTGCCATAGATTTATTAACGGCCAGTTCCAGGCAGAGTTCTAAATAAATAGTTATCCGACAGATAGATGAACTGTCAGATAGCTATCTAGAACTCTGTCTGAAACGGATGAGACTGGTCGTAATATTTTTTTCTGAATTTAGTAAGTTGATGGTCTGTGATATTATATTCTAACATCCTAACTTTATTTTTATCTAGAGGTGATAGTCTAGTTTTTGGCTCAAATAAATTGCAGCTTTAATAAATATGTAAAGTTTGATGAAACGAATAAACATAATTATGATCGTTTTTTGGTGTTGACAGTTAGTAATTTCTTGAAAACCGATAGCTGTCAACTGCACAAAAAACGCATTAGCTTTTTACTTTTTACTTAAAAAGCAAAAATTAATAGCGACTTACGACCTTTTCAAAATAACACACAAGCACAACACAAAGTTATTGCAATATTCTTTTTTTAATTTTGGTACAGACGAGAACAGGTCCACCTACCCGAATCTGTCAAATTTTACCAATCGAACATTAAGCTTCCACTATTGTGATAAGGTTGAAAATATATTGCAGAAATTTGACAGATTGTGGTAACTTGTTGTGTCTGTATGTACAGACGACAGCACATCAAGTTACCACAATCTGTCAAATTTCTGCAGTAGATTTTCAACCTTATCACAATGGAGGTAGGTTAATGTTTGGCTGGTAAAATTTGACAGATTCGTATACGTTGACCTGCTGTCGTCTGTACATATTCCTCAAGATAAATACTTATATCTACTTATGATATAAATAAAATTGTAAATTCTAATAAATAGAGTGCAATCTACCTACTTTTAGCTAGGTTTAGTGTGAAGATTTAAGTTCTTGGAACGATAGACAGTTGCATTTAATGTTTTTAACGAAATATATAATTTATTTTTGATAGATCTTTCTACGTTATTTATTGAAAAGGTACGCGTATAGTACCTTAAATGGTTCTGTGTTACCTTAGATTACTTTGTGCAGGATGTCTTTGTGCACAATGGTTTCTGTGCAAAATGGCTGATGTTGTTTATTATTATAATACGACTATGCAAATATTTTTCTGTGTGTTTTTTTAAATTATCATAGTTAAGATTCTATACACGTCCCCTAACAATAAATAACTTTCCAAAAATCATGAAAATCAGCGACTTTTCTTATGATTTCGATATTTAATATTTTTATATCTCACTTGAAAGTCTTCTGATTTTCAAAGGACAACAAATATAATTAGATAGTATTTCAGAGGCAGGTACTAACAAGTAATAGGTACTCTTTCCTGCAATAGGCTCGTTTTTATTGCAATAAAATAATATTTTCGTCAATATTTTCCTAAATAACTAAATAAAAATGGTGACAGAGCCATTTTCACAGATAATGTGCAGGTACATAATATTATAAAGATAAGATATACTGTAATACTATATTTTATATAATTTATAATAATAATATAATCTTTTTTCTAAATAATTCTGTGAGTTTTGTGGGTTCGATTTGAGAATAAGCCCTTTTTATACCAAGCAACTAAGTTTTGCCTAGTTTTTCGAGTTTTGTTGGTAATTATAATATTTTCATATTATTAATGAATTTGGAAACATTTATATGGTAGTAGTAAATGCGATGAAATCTTTAAAAAAAGTTGGTTGGTAAAAGTCTGTAGTTGCTTATAAAAAGAGCTCACGAGAAATCTCAACTTCATGATTTTTATTTGGAAAATTCTTAACATGGCCTTTTTTATTTTCAATATGGTCTCAAATTATTGTGAAGAGATAATATTCTATCTGCTTTTGATTTTCTTTTGCAGTTTTTTTTTTGTCTAGACGCCAGCAAGCGAACCTACGCAAATCTGTCCAATTTTACCAATCGAACATTAACCTTGTGTTAAGGTTGAAAATCTATTGAAGAAATTTGACAGCTTTAGGTACAATTTTCTAAATTGTATATTTAAAGTCGAAGCCATGTTACGTATTTTTCAAAAAAAAAAAACTCAGCTACGCTTGCATATTTTTGACATGTCCTCAATAATGCCTAACTAAAATTTAATTCCTATCTATGTAAATACTCTTGTATAGTGATAGGACACATTTGCATGTTTTTTTTATCGATAATTTCATTTATTTATAATAACATCTGATAAATGTGCCTCCATCTGAACTTATACATTTTTCTATGTACCCTAACTAAAATATTAGTCTAAATCAGTTTATCTAGCTAAAATATAAGATATATAGCTGTTAGGACGAAGTGAGGTTTAGTTCAGTATCTTTATAAATAGATTTTATTTGTAGAAGTATTCAGTTTAATCTGTTTTTGGCTTTTATAATAAGTAACTTTATTTTGAGCCTGAAGTACCTGTTTTCCATCATAATACATTGTTTGCGACAAAAACAGTCTTCGTAGTACAAACTAAACTCTGTACTATATTTTCTTGATATAAATAGACTAAAAACATTACCTTCCTTTGCGCATTTGAGTGAGTGGTTTCATGCAGATTTTATAATAGCAAAAACGAAATACTTCTACAAATGTGAAGTATATTGGAAACAAAATATTATTTAGTTATAAATCTTACAATAAGTAACGACGATAGACTTTGGACTAGTATTTGGATATATTTTAATATTTTCTATATGATTGATTATCTATATAACAGTGTTTAATTTCTGGATGAGAGTGAAAAAAGGACGTTTTGGTTTCTAATTTCTGAATTTGTTCGCAAATCCGCAAG
>NWSH02000305.1:4126086-4136567 GCA_002382865.2 Heliothis virescens
TTCTTAACGGAAGTTCTATTAGTTCCACTCATTTAATACGGCAAGCTGCATCTTCATCCTATAGTGTGATTATTGTTACAAAAATATTTAAAATCACTTATTCAATAAATAATCATCATCTCCCACAAATGTGGGAAACTCAAACGACCCTTCTTAGTGGTAACACTGAACCCGGTATAAAAAATCTTACATTTTATATAATTAAAAGTATTTTTAAGTCAATTTAAACAACAAGCTCACGCGGGAAAAATAATTCCGTTTGATTTTGTATAGATAAGTGATTTTTAAGCGCAGTATTTTACTACGAATTCGGCCATCTTTTCCCCCCTGTCAATCAGTTCGCGTCCGATAGATGACTGATTTGACATGACACGAAACTATGTTTTGAGACATAGTTAGAGCTGTCTGGCTACGACGCGGCCATTGCTTCTCTAGGGTATATAACTCAATGCCCGTAACATGTGTGTGTATTACTAGCTTCCGCCAGCGGTTTCACCCGCTTTCCCGTAGGAACTGCTGCGCGCACCCCGGATAAAAAGTAGCCTATAGCCTTCCTCGATAAATGGGCTATCTAACACTGAAAGAATTTTTCAAACCGGACCCGTAGTTCCTGAGATTAGCGCGTTCAAACAAACAAACAAACTCTTCAGCTTTATAATATTAGTAAGTATAGAGTATAGTAGGTATATAGTCACTAGTCAGTCAAGATTTAATAGTCCTTTTAAGATTTGACAGGACACATCCGCTCTTAACTAAATTCAAGTTGATTCCTGTGTATTTCTGAATGTTCAAATTAGCCTAGAACATTAGCCAAGCTTATGAATGTACGTGTCAAGTTAGAAAACCGGCCAAGTGCGAGTTGGACTCGCGTATGAAGGGTTCCGTACCATTATATATGTAAAATGTTATAATTTTCGGTTTCACACATTTATTGTACGGGGAAATGGGGACCCCCCTTAATATTTTTTTTTTTTTTCCATTTTTAGTATTTGTTGTTATAGCGGCAACAGAAATACATCATTTGTGAAAATTTCAGCTCTCTAGCTATCACGATTAATGAGATACAGCGTGGATACAGACAGACAGACAACGAAGTCTTTGTAATAGGGTCCCGTTTTACCCTTTGGGTACAGAACCCTAACAAATGTTGATGTTTTTCAGATAAAATAGGGAGTTTTACTAAACTAGCTTCTGCCAGCGGATTTGCCCGCGTAAAACTTAAAATCCAGTTTTGTTCCGTTCCCGTGGGATTTCGGGAAATCTTTTCTTATCTCGCGTAAGAGTCTTAGGATGAACCTCTGTGCAAAACTTCAGCTTTATAGGTTCAGGGGTTTGGGCCCTGCGTTGATGAGTCAGTAAATGAGTCAGGACTTAGATTTTATATGTATAGAAGATTAAACACACATTGTATGCCACGAAACATAGAAAAGAGAGTTAATTTTATTTCATAGACACAAACAATTGGATCTCTCAGTTAATCTTCTAATCAAATATTGGTAAGGCTGTACAATTTACTAAATTAAATAAATAAAAAACACCAGGTTGCACTCCGGGAGTGCAGGCAGAAGTGAAAACATGAATATTAACTTTATGCGTTTTTAATATTTTTTTGAGATTATGGAATGAAGAAAGAGCACAACTACTTATTACTGTCATCACTTGCTCTCGATATTGAGAGTTTCTCAAAAAAAACTTTTGTCCCTATGACTGTACTGGAAGGTATACCCCAACACCATTAAATATAATCAAAATTTAAGGACGACTCCATCTATGATTTTGAAGAATAAAAAACCGGCCAAGTGCGAGTCGGACTCGCGCACGAAGGGTTCCATTCCATTATCTATGAAAAATAAACGTTCCTATTGCCTACAATTAGTCAAAACATAAACATTTCTCGACAACAAAAAATAACTTTGTTTTTCATACAAATATATGAATAACAAAGTTATAATTTGCGGTTACTGAAAAAGTGCTATATCTCAAAAACCACTGACTGTATCTCGTTCAAACCAATTTTGGTTGATAGTTTTTTTGAAGGTCTATAACATATATTTTTTTTCGATTTTTCACTTTGGTAGCTTAGAAATGGCAGGGGGGGACACACATTTTTGCACTTTGAAAGTGTCTAACTTTGAAATGATTGACTTTGAGAAAAAATGGTTTTAGAAACCTCAATCTTATTTTTAAAGACCTATCTATAGACACCCCACAAGTATAGGTTAGACGAAAAATTTTTTTTTTTGTTTCAGTTCCATGTATGGGGAGCCCCCTTTTAATATTATTATTTTTTTATTTTTGTATAAAAATCGTGAAGCGGTTAACATAATACATCTACCTACCGAGTTTGAATGGTGTAGTCTTAATAGTTTCGGAATAAACTGGCTGTGACATACGGACAGACAGACAGACAGACAGACAGACAGACAGACAGACAGACAGACAGACAGACAGACAGACAGACAGACAGACATGACGAAACAGTAAGGTCCGTTTTGCCATTTCGGCTCCGGAAATCCCTAAAAACCAAACTCGTACTCATACTTGACTAACTACTTGACTTTGAAAAATTATAGATGGCGCAACACATTTTTTCTCACATGTCTTTCCTCTATTTTGAGGGTTCTGGTTGAGCTAAAATTATTCAAATATATATTTTGAGTTTATTGCTGTGGCCTGGATGCTAACCTAAAGATACTCCGGCACCATTTCATTTTATAAAAATAAAAACCCAAACTCCATCTATGATTTTAAATGATAATTACTAAGCCTGACACTATTGTCAAATTTCAAATGTTTGAAACGTCATAAAATATCTTACCGACCTGTACTTACGGAATTTCTATATAATTTCGGGTTTCACGATTTCGGGTATCACGATTATGGGTTTCACGATTTCGGTCACGTGATACCTGTCGCGAGTTTATATATTTTTCCCCATACAAAAAGTGCTCAACGCCGCTAAAGAAGTTTTCACTTCAATAAACAACTCTTTCACACTGGCGGAGTTTAGGTTGCTTGTAGTAAAGTCGAGAGTCGGAAAAATCTGTCGCCCGGTTTTTTACACGTCATCTTTTGCAACGGTAGTTGTCAATTGTTTGCTGTCGTACGAAAAATGGGCTAGTGTGAAAGCTTTAGGGAGAACTGCCATGCGATTCTCTAACTGACACATCATAGATGACAACAACGACGACCTCACAAATGACAAGCTTTTCGGTTTGAAGGATAAAATCGAAGGCGAAGTCGTCGTTGTCGTCGAAGGCGAGGATGATTTTTCATACATTTGGAACCATATTTTAGTTCTATGTCGCGCCGTCAACATCGTTGAAGCGCTGCGATCGCGCACTTATACTTAACTAATGAATGCCGATAAGTTTTTATCGGATGTTGCAACGATGATTTCTTGGTTGTAAAGATGTTTTGCGTTAGAGAATCACCCCCCTGCACCGATGTAACTCGCTGATTTGGCCATTTGGCAATTATTTGAGGGATGGTTCTCGTTTGTTTCTCGTTAAATTTAGATGGGGACACAGATGGGGACAACATAATTTGTTAAATAATAACAAATTATGTTGCAATACCTTAACTGTAATAGACAGCTGTGTTGTTGGGAAGTTTGTTCATCACCACTTCTTCTTTCCAACCATAACACTAGGAAGTGGTGAATGGGGGCGCTTTTGGGGGTGCTGTCCTTTGTAAAATTTGACGTGAAAAGTGCTAATCTAATTAGCCTACTTTCAATAAATGCTTTTGACTTTGACTTTGAATACTAATGCTCAAACATACGACCCTATTTCAATTCCCCGATGAAGCAAAGTGCTATTAAATTTATCCTAACAAATATAATTTCTAAAAAGATTATAATTTTAGAACGGAACACGAAAAGCTATAAAAGATTCCAAAAATATCTTTAACTGTCTCAATTAATACAACAATACGTCACCCGAGTCACAATAATTCTTTGATTATATTTATAAACCAAAGACTAGCTCTTTTTATTTTTTTCAGCAAATGGGTCGGTTGTTGTCAATGGTTCGTGCCTAATAAGCACTGACTACCACAATCTGTCAAATTTCTGCAATAGATTTTCAACCTTATCACAATAGTGGTAGGTTAATGTTCGATTGGTAAAATTTGTCAGATTCCGGTGGGATGACCTGCGGTCGTCTGTACATAATTAACTTTTACGGAAATTATTTTAGACATTTTCCCTTTGATTTATTTGTTTACTGATGTTTTATGTGTTTTTTTTGCTATACGAGTTCTTTATTTTAAAGGAATTTGGTATTATATATGTCACCGGAAAATAACAAGATCCGTATATTTATAAATTTCCTAGGAAATTTATAAACTTCCGTAGGATTCTAAACGGGAGATAAATTGAATTATTTTACGTCCTTATTTTCGTAAATTTATCAATTTCCGACCTTACACGGTAAATTTATAAACTAACGGATATCTATTCGTAAGATTCTAAATGGTTCGACCAATTACAGAAGCTCTTTTAAATATACGCATCTTTGAAATACGTAAAATAACACACTGCTCTCTGATTGGTCAATGTTCATAGACTTGTGTCCATAGACTTCAATGGCGGCCGCGAGGAAGGAGAAGTGACACGTGACAGTCAACCAATCAGATCATGCGTAGTGCTTACTTATTATTTTACGAGTGACTTCAGTAAGTTTATCAATTTACGAAATTGTGCACGTAAAATAATAATAATTTATCTCCAGTTTAGAATCTTACGAAAGTTTATCAATTTACTAGGAAATTTATAAACTTACGGATCTTGTTATTTTCCGGTGACATATATATATTTTACCAATTTATTTTGAAACTGTCTGGTCTCTGTAGTCCCGGGAGTACCACTTTCCGTAACTGTGTAAGAAGGGTATTCTTCAAAATTTTATTTAAATCGGTTCAGTAATTTTGGTAAGCTTGAAAGTGCGACAGATAGGGTTACTTTCACGCTTATAATATTAGTAAGGATTGATATGTAAGACCAAGCCTTTTGGTATATTTTCTTTGTAATTTTCCCAGTAAATCTAAAAAAGTATAATAAAAAAGCATTTTTTTTGTTTGCTTGTTTGCACCCTAAAGGCTCCGAAACGACAGCGCCGATTTGAAAAAAAAACTTTCTCTGTGTCAAGAAGCTCCTCTATCCCTGAGTAACATATTATCCTCTTCTATCCTCTGGAACGCGGGTAAAACTGCGAGAAAACAGCTAGTATTATAAAATAATACCTAAATAACGTATAATTCACAAAAAACTCACACCATAAATACTTTATTTCATCAACAAAAACAAAAAACTAAAAAAAAAAACAAAACGTCAAAATGACATTTAATTTGACAGATTTATGTGACACTATCATAATATTTAAGGCTGGTAACACACGAGTACAAGGCGTTTGAAAATAAAAATAAATTGTGTTGCGTTAGAGAGACGTAGTAAATTTGTTTTTATGTGAAATTAAGATGTACGTCGTATATCGTTGAGTTTATTGGTGAGCGTACTATTTTTAGCGGTTAAAACCTAGTTTAGACTGATGGTAGTTTCTGCGTTAAAGGAATAAAGATATAATTCGAGGAAATATTAAAAGCTTGTTTCATTTTTAAATTTGTTTGTAGATGATCGCATTAATGTAAGGAATCAATAAAAAAAACCGGCCAAGTGCGAGTTGGACTCGCGCACGAAGGGTTCCGTACCATTATATATGAGGGCCCCCTTAATATTTTTTTATTTTTATTTTTAATATTTCTTGTTATAGCGGCAACAGAAATACATCATTTGTGAAAATTTCAGCTTTCTAGCTATCACGGATTATGAGATACAGCCTGGAGACAGACAGACAGACAACGAAGTCTTAGTAATAGGGTCCTGTTTTACCCTTGTGGGTACGGAACCCTAAAAACGATTTACTTTTTATCCGATTGCGCGAAGTTTTTACTGTACGCGAATGGAAGGTGGTACATTCGGCAGAACGTACCTCAATCTGTCAAATTTCTTCAATAGATTTTCAACCTTATCACAATAGTGGAAGGCATGCTTTGTAGGTATTTTAGCTAAACATGTAGAACTACATATAATAAACCTTTTGTAATAAGTTTAAAAGCAAATAAATATTATGTACGGAAAATGGGCAACATATACAAGAATATTGTCTTAGTTATACTTAACGGTTTCAAACTAGCTCGCAACATTTGTCTTAAATACGTAAGTGTGCACTAATCTTAACATCTAATTCGCGTACGTTTTCAGCATTTTATTTACGACTTGAAACCAAGATGGCGGTTTACTAATAGCCTATACACAGCGCTGAAATAAATTATGTCAAAGCTTTCACTGTATTTAATGTATAAATACGGGGACTAATTGAAAATGTTTGTTTATTTTTTGATATTGTAGGTTTTGTTGTATGAAAGTGAAGCACCCATTTAGATAATAAAACGTTTTGTATAAAACAAAAGCTGTAAACGCGGATTTACTTACTTACATTCCGAGAGAACTAACTTCCCGCATTAGGTTGAGACACTCAGAAAAACACAGCACAGGAGGAAACCATCTAGAGGAAACCTGGACTATAAAGTCTAAAATCACCAACCCGTATGATATAAATCATAGTACCTAATCCTTCTCTATGTGAGAGAAGACCCAGTAGTGAGACGATCGAAAAGGATGATGATGATTATTAACCTTTTGAGCGCCATGGTCACATATACATATACGTGACAAGGGAAAACTGTCCCTGGACGCCAACGACACCAATACGTGACAGAAAAAGCGGTATACTAAAACACGAAATAAACAGTTTAAACATTACTTTAATGCCTTTTTATTTATATTACCTTAAAATAGAAGCTCTAATTCTTGTTTATTTCTATTAAACGAATTAAATAGCATTATAGATATTGAGAAATTTTACATTAAAAAGTAAGAAATCAATTGTTAAAAAAGACTGTCCTCACACGCCACTGTCATAAATATGTGACCGCTAGTGATGTAGCGCAAATTAGATAATTTCAAAAATGTACGCTTTAGAACTTTCCTCTGGAATGTATTATTTTAGATATAATTTGGTACGAGGATAAAACAACATTAGTTTTATAGAATCGGTCTTAAAAAAACATTTATGTAGCTATAGCTACACAGTCAAAGATAAAATTGGTTGGGTCGAATTTCGATATTCGCTAATCCTGACTCAGGCGCATCCCTATCCCAACCCGAATTGTCAGTCCCTTGTACGCCATGGTCATAAATAGACGACATCATCGTGACGTCACAAGTGCAGCCGATCAGAAATAGTGCAGTGCAGTTGAGATGAACAATATCGAAATATTTATTATATATTGATGATAAATGAGTGAGAGATATAATGATTATTTTATGCCTGATTTATAGAAGTTAAAAATAAACACAAATAAGTACAGACAACAGCAGATCAACATATACGAATCTGTAAAATTTTACCAATAGAACATTAACTTATCTCCATAGTGATAAGGTTGAAAATCGATTGCAGATTGCAGAACTTGATGTGCTGTTGTCTGTACATACTGTATTACATTTAATTAAAATGCTGTATGCTATTATCGTTGATTACACACCTACTTAAACTGTTTGAACATTCGGAATAATACAGATTATAAATGTACCTAATTTAAAAAAACATGTTTTATTTATTCTAAACTAATATTGTACGAGAAAACATCGATAAGCGAGATATTACGTTGCTACATCCTTATTTTGGAAGCGAAATAGTCATAAAAATGGCGGACCGTCCACGCCATTGTCATCAATAGATGACTGCAAATAAAGAATAGTGTTGTGCCTACAGTTATTACATTTAATTATTTTGTCGTCTCATAACTATTATTTAAGAGTTATGCAACTCTGTAAATAATGTATAACTATTACTATAGTAGGAGGAAGTGTAATTTTGAATAAAACTTCAATGTTGTAAGGATATTATATTTAGAAATCGGAGACGAAAATAAAAATACAATTGAATATCGATGTGGTATTGGAATCCCTATTTTTATCGTAGGTATTTGCGCGGATTTTGTGGCTTGGCGTTGAGGGCAAGTTCGTAGGTTTTTGCTCTGGCGTTCAAAAGGTTAAAAACATGCCAAGTGCGAGTTGGACTCGCGCACGAAGGGTTCCGTACCATTATCTATGAAAAAAGTATAGGAATGGTCAAGTGTGAGTTACTTAAGTTGCAGTTATTTCTAATAGATGGCGCTACTAGTATACAATTTTGCAATTAATATAAATCAGCATCCTTAATACTTTTTTTTTATTTTTAGTATTTGTTGTTATAGCGGCAACGGATATATATCATTTGTGAAAATTTCAGCATTCTAGCTATCACGGTTAATGAGATACAGCCTGGAGACAGACAGACAGACAATGAAGTCTTAGTAATAAGGTCCCGTTTTACCCTTTCGGTACGGAACCCTAAAAATACCCCATACTGCGCTCACCAACACGCATGCCCAGCGCGCTGAGTATGGGCAAATCCCCCCAGCGCGCGGGGAGCCAGCAGTCCAGCAGTGGACGTTTTTCGTCTGTGATGACGACGATGAAAATTAAGTTTATCAATTTGTATATGTAGACTTACTTGCAGTTTGTCCTGTCTTAGAGGAATACTAGCTTCCGCCAGCGGTTTTACTCGTTTCCCGAGGGAACTACTTCCCATACCCGGACAAATAGTAACTTTTATGTAATTCAGACATATATGTATATGCTATATTTCAGTGGCAAGTTTTGATTAAAATAATATCCAGTAGCTATATTACTGCCAAGCTTCACCAAAATACGTCCAGTAGTTTTTGCTTGCAAGAGTATCAAATATACATAAATCCTCACAAACTTTCGCATTCTAAATATTAGTAGGATTTCATTAGAAACCCTTGAGACACCAGTCCCACTGCAATTCTTCGAAGTCAATCCTTCTTATTTCTATTCTCCTTCATCAGGTAAACGCAGCATTTGAGGAGCTTCGCATCAGAGCGCGCGCGGGCAGCGGGAGACTGCCCAAGTTGGAGATATTACGGGCTGCCATACAGCATATAGAGAGACTACAAGCAGCTCTAAGGGCTGCTGCTGTGGTAAGCATATTATCTATACTTACTAATATCTATATATATAAAACAAAGTCGGGTTTGTTACAACACTTATAACTCGAGATCTGCTGGACCGATTTTCATGGTTTTTGGTTCGTTGGATTTGTCTCCACCCCGAATAACAGATTTGTTTGTACTCTAATGGCAGCCACACACGACACAGTATACTTGCGCAAGTCTGGACTTGCACAAGTATACTGTATCGTGTGAGGCTTCAAAAGGTTCCAAAACAGCTGGATCGATTTGAAAAATTCTTTCACTATTGGTACTTAAGGTAGACTATTCCGAGCAACATAGGCTATTTTTTATCCGCGATATATTTTACTAGCTTCTGCCAGCGGCTTCGCCCACTTCCCGAGGGAACTATTTCCCGTACCCGGATAAAAAGCCTATGTTGTTCCTCAGGGTCTATTCTATCTCTGTACCAAATTTCATCAAAATCGGCTTATTGGTTTAAGCGTGAAAGCGTCATAGACAGACAGACAGACAGTTACTTTCGCATTTATAATATTAGTACGGATTGAGTGAAACTTGGGAAAATAGTGAGTATATAACACTATCTTCAAGTAGCTTTCTGTGGGTACCTACTTACTGCTTTACGTGGGTCTCTTAGAGGTGGTTTCAAACTCCGTTCTTACCTGAGTTCTACACCTTATTCGGTGGCGCGCGTTATTCCACGCGCTCCTCAGAGAGAGTCAGGAAACCCCAGCGGGGCCCACTAGGGCCAGAGCCTGTCGGGGTTGCGGTATTGTTGCGCGAGTTATCGCGGCCCTGGCACACAAAGGTAGAAGGAACACGGTGGGTTTCGATTCGATTAAGAAAACTGGGCAAGAACCGAGTATGAGAGTATCAAATTAAAAGTTTATTCTTTGTTTTTCTTTTTTTTTTAGTAGCCTTTTTATCGCCCCACTGCTGGGCACAGGCCTCCTCTCACACGGAGAAGGATTGAGAATGAATCACCACGCTTGCTCAATGCGGGTTGGTGATTTCAGACTTTATAGTCCAGGTTTCCTCAGGATGTTTTCCTTCACCTTTTATCAGCCATTGGTGTCTAAGATATACTTAGAAAGTACAGTCAACGTCCAAAAGTCCATTTCCACCGCTGTGGCTATTATCGCGTGCACTATTCGGGCCGCAGCGCTTATACACACATGCACACGCATATTTATCCGTGTGAGTGATGTTCCAACGCTAAAAAATAACATGTTAGATAGCATCGCCACGAGTAGTTAATAGATGTAGTCAATGCTAGACAAGGATGTCAATATGAGTAACCTGTTTTNTATACTTAGAAAGTACAGTCAACGTCCAAAAGTCCATTTCCACCGCTGTGGCTATTATCGCGTGCACTATTC
>NWSH02000305.1:4136667-4159337 GCA_002382865.2 Heliothis virescens
AGCTTGTTCAAGTTGTGGCACTATTTTAGGGATTGTGACACCAATAATGGTCAATCTCCTTTCATCCGTCTAACTGTCACGGTTCTTGAGATACAGCCTGGGGATAGACAGACAGCAGTCTTAGTAATAGGGACCCATTTTAAGACTTGGATACGGAACCATATCAGAATAATAATAATATAAGGTCATATTAATTCCGGTAAGTGTGTTTCGGTAGTGCAAAGTGTTAGTAATAGGGTCTCGTTCTACCATTTGTATACGGAATCATATTATAATAGAATATAGTGAAGTGAAAGACTTAAAGGTGCTAGACAGTAAGGCGGCGCAGAACTTGTCTATACTGCTCGGCGGCTCGCTCAAACATATGTCGTATGAGCACATCAGGACTTGCGTGCTGCGGTGTGACACTACCGTGCTCACTGCTAATGTACTGGACTTGTTACAGGTAAATTTTAGAATAAAAGTTTTAACAAGAAAAAATGTCGTAAAAGATTAAATTATTCTTGAAATTAATTAAATTATTTAGTGTATAATTGTTGTTAAAAATATAAGCAGCTAAGGCCAAATCGATCTCTCGAATGAAGGGCTTCGTATCAACCTATTAAACGAACAAAAAAAACAAGCGTTTGTTATACATAAAGACCGGATTATATACAACATAAAAAGCTTGTTATATGCATGCAAATATGCATGAAAAATGCTTGAAATATGCATGAAAATTGGCAGAATATGCGAAATGAAATGATAAATTTTAGGAATCTCCACAATTAAATGAAAAATTTTAGGAATCACCAAAATTATTTTTTTGTAAACGATAATTTTATTTTCTAATTTTTCAGTGGTAAGATTGTGTGTGTGTGGATTTATAGTAGGCAAGCGCGACGTTTTTCTGTCTCTTTCATTTTATTATCGTGATTGTCAACACAAAAGACGCGTGCGGCTACTGACTGCGTTCCGAAATGAAAGTCAGAATTATTCCTAAATAGCCCTTATATTTTGTGACTGTTATTAAATTTGGTCGCATTTCGTAGTGCAGGGTGAGTGAAAAATATTGTAATATGCATCATAACTTGATCTTAGGTAAAATATGCTATAACCGCTGAGAATCCGGTCTCTAGTTATGCAGTTTCCGTAAAATATTTATTTTATTCTAGTTTTAAGTATTTTTAGTTAAAGACAACAGAAAAACATGACAATGTGTAAAATTTTCAACTGTTTACTTATTATGGTTTCTGAGATACAGTCCAGGCGGACAGCAAAGTATTATCACAGTTAAAATATATGTAGAACAATTGGGAAGCTACCTACTAAAGTTCGTAACGTCACACTCACACACGCATGCGCATTGACGAGCATTTATGTACCTTTACCAGTGCTGTCAGTACTGACTGTCGCATCGAGAGCTATGCGCCAACCGTACATTTGGTCAAAATAGGAACTAAAGTTTCCTACTGTTGTTTACCTCTGATAAAACCTCAAAAAAATCCTACTATTTAATCATTTTTTCTTCCAGTACCTACCCCCAGCGGATCAGCTGAAGAAACTGGCCGAGCTGAAGGTGAACAGCGAGGAGTTGACGGAAGCGGAGCAGTTCGCGGCCACCGTGGCTGACATCAAGCGGCTGGTGCCCAGGCTCAGGAGTCTGGCCTTCAGAGAGCATTATGCTGAAGTCATCTCTGAAGTTAAACCTGTGAGTATACTTTGTTCAACTAGGTTTCTTTACCCAGCTGTGAAGAAGGAGTGTGTTTTGTCACTGGGTGTTTCGGAAGGCACTTTACATGGGTGGGTCCCGGCTGTCATTTGAATATCTTTGGCAGTCGTTAAGGGTAGTCAGATGCGGGTAGGTCTGTTAGTCAGTCTTACCAAGGTTGAGGAAGTCAAATAGGCAGTCGCTCCATACGGCGCACTAGTCCTCAAAATAGTTGGGAAAAGATTAGGCCAGGTGTCACCCGGGTTGTGGTAGTCACGTAGGCAGTCGCTCCATGTGACACACTGGTCCTCAAAAGAGAAAAGGCTAGGCAGATGATAGTTAAGCCAACTAGCTGAGCTGAAGGTGAACAGCGAGGAGTTGACGGAAGCAGAGCAGTTCGCGGCCACCGTGGCTGACATCAAGCGGCTGGTGCCCAGGCTCAGGAGTCTGGCCTTCAGAGAGCATTATGCTGAAGTCATCTCTGAAGTTAAACCTGTGAGTATACTGCGTTCCACTAGGTTTCCTTACCCGGCTGCTGAAAGTCTTACCAACGGTTGAGGAGGTCAAATAGGCAGGTGTTGCCCGGGGAACTGGGCTGAGGAGGTCAGATAGGCAGTCATTCCAAGTCGTACGTTGGTACTCAGCCGCATCCGGTTAGAGTGGAAGCCGGCTACAACATGGCTAGGGAGAGATGTAATATATATGTTATAATATATCTAAAAGCATTTTTTTGTATCGTAGTCCCTCGTAGTAGAGCATAATATTACATAATTTTTGATCCGTAGGAAAAATACCTATTTTCTGAAGACAAAAAGGTGGTGAAAAAAAATTACCCTGTTCACACCCACTGTTCCATTCCATACTTCGGGAGGCACCCTGCTTATACACCGTGTTCCTGAGGTTATACATTAACTTCGGCATGTTATTCCGTCCATTAAATTGTCATTTTTTTACTATGGACACTATTAGAAATGCCAATTTAAAAAATATATATATAAAAACATAATGCTTAGATGAAATTTATCTAATATGAATTACTCTTTACCTTATACCTACCTCTTTGATAGTTTTGGCTGCACAAAGTGGCAACATCTCACAAATAAAGACTTTCTTAAAGCATAACATAATTAAATTGGTTAAACTTAAATTACAATAACTTAAAAACTATGCCATTTAAACTACTACTTCTTTTGTACGAAATGTTTAACAAGAGCTATAGAAGTATTATTCAAAATTAATGCATATCCTCAGGAACACGGTGTATAGATAACATTTGTTCCCAGGACATAGTGTCAGGCACGGCCGCCTGTGAAGAAGTGAAGTCAAGTGAGAAGTTCGCCAAAATACTAGAACTCCTACTGTTATTAGGAAACTATATGAATTCCGGGTCCAATAACGCAGGCGCTTATGGATTTGAAATCAGTTTTCTGACTAAGGTATGTCTAAAAAATATTCTTAGCTAGCTTCTGCCAGCGGTTTCACCCGCTTCCCGTGGGAACTATTCGGCGCACCCGGATAGAAAGTAGCCTATAGCCTTCCTCGATAAATGGGATATCTAACACTGAGAGATTTTTTCAAATCGGTCCAGTAGTTCCATCTTTGGCAGTCGTTACGGGTAGTCAGAAGCCAGAAATTCTGACAACCAGTCTTACCAAGGGGTACCAGGTTGCCGTTAGCTGGGTTGTGGAGGTCAGACAGGCAGTCGCTCCATGTAAAACACGGTTCTCAGCTGCATCCGGTTAGACTGGAAGCCGACCCCAAAATAATTGGGAAAAGGCTAGGCAGATGTGGTCCAGTAGTTCCTGAGATTAGCGAGTTCAAACAAACTCTTCAGCTTTATATTTTAGTATAGATAAAATCTGATTCCCATATTTCTTTCACAGCTAACTGCGACGAAGGATTTAGAGAACAAACAAACATTATTACATTATTTAGTTGAAACGATAGAGAGTAAGTTCCCAGAAGTATTGACTTTCGCCGAGGAAATGCCACATGTCGACAGGTAAATATTATTAAATAGATGTTATATAAATATTATGCCATTAAAAACATCCTGTAAAAAACCCAAGTCTCGCAGCTCATTCTCTCTACCGTAAAAAGTTGTGAGATCCATGTAATACCAAGTTGGTTAATCTATTTAGTCTCTACTTAAAGGACTTCTGTCTAAAGTTATTACATACGTTTAACAAATAGATCGACTTGGCCATCGCATGATTTGGTTACACAGCACGACGGGCCAGCAACCTAATTCCTCACCAGAGTCCTTCCGAATATGATGATTGAGGTGAGTATCTTAAAGAAGTTAATGTTCCTGAAACTTCAATGGCGAACAAGAGTACCAATTAATGAATTGGTTTCGAGAATTTCAATCGCGTGAGGCGCGACAGACTAAAGAATCTAATATAATTGTAATATTCATTGTGTTTTCATGCGATGGCCAAGTCGTTCTATTTGTTAAACGTATGTAATAACTTAAGACAGAAGGTCCTTTAAGTAGAGACTAAATAGATTAACCGACTTGGTATTACATGGATCTCACAACTTTTTACGGTAGAGAGAATGAGCTGCGAGACTTGGGTTTTTTACAGGATGTTTTTAATGGCATCTCACTTCTTTTTGTAGAGTTTATCTTTACATAATACAAAAGACAAGTAAAGGGTGTGTTCAGCCTAGGAAACTGAACAACTTTTCTCTTGGAACATATGTAGAATATGTAATGTTAGGAAAGACGTTTTTTTTCATAATTCAACATATTTTCCCACGTGTATGTTGTTCAGTTTCATGGGCTAAACACCCCCTACCCACTCTACCCTACCCCCTACCCTCTCCCCACCCTCCCGTTATGCCTCATATATTAGGTATCTATCTACACCTATTATTTTCTATTGTACAGTAATGATTCATTAACTGCAAATGTAACCTTGTAATCCTATACATTTATATAGGATTACAAAGTTATTCATGCAGTTAGTGTATTTAGAAAACTGGACCGAAATTACAAAATTTTTAAGTTTTCCCATAATAAGGACACTAAACTCTATATGTATTCTAAATTTGAAGCTTCTATGTCTGCTAGAAGTGCCTTGGACTTTTGATGATCGGTGAGTCAGTGAGTGACAAAACTCAGAAACTTTAACAAGTTGTCATTCTAAAACTACTGGTTCAAATTGTCTGAAATTATAAATACACCGTATTTATACAAAGCCTAATTAGTTACTGAAAATTCAGGCTTCTTGTTTTATCCACAACGAAATTACAGTGGGTCGAAAATAGCCTGAATTGCTTCGAGAAAAGGATGGTACAGCAGTGCCGCTTTTCTGCTTGACTTGGCGGGGGCACTGCCGTGCCCCCTGATTATTTTTATTTTAACTGCCTCGTTGGTCTAGTGGTCGCATAGCCGACTGCTGTGCACGAGGTCTCGGGTTCGATTCCCGGGTCGGGCCGAAATCGCTTTGTGGGTTTTAGAAACTTTCACAAAGCACCCCGGAGTTGGAAGTTGGTGATTGATACACCCGTGCATCGGAGAGCACGTTAATGTCGGTCCTGCGCCGGATCTCTCTCCGGTCGTGTCGGATTGCCGTCCCATCGCGCTATGAGAGTGAGGGAATAGGGAGTGCACCTGTGTCAGCGCAAATGCTTGTGCACTATAATATGTCCTGCGCAGCTGGCTGATCTCCGTATATGAGAACAGCCGCCGTGGCCGACAATCGGCTAGGACGCCATCACTATTTTACAAACATTTTAATTACATTTGTAAATATTGTTATAAAGAAAAACAAAATATATTTTTTTTATAGCCGCTTTTCCTATATTTTTTTTTTATAAGAAAGTCATAAAGCTTTTTATATCACTATCTGTCATTTAACTGGCCGTCAAAATTTTTTGCAAATCTAAATGGGCAATCTAACACAGGCAGGATTTTTCTAATCGGACCAGCAGTTCCTGAGATTAGCGCATTCAAACAAGCTCTTCAGCTTTACAATATTATTATTCATCATTATATTATATATTCTTCTCCACAGAGCCGCACGGGTATCGATGGAGAATCTTCAGAAATCTCTAAAGAAAATGGAGAATGACATCAAGTCGTTAGAAATGGATTTAAATAATTCCAGAGTGCCGCAGTGTCCAGACGATTTGTTTAATGAATCTATGAGCGTATCCTTTTTATTAAAAACCGGCCAAGTGCGAGTTGGACTCGCGCACGAAGAGTTCCGTACCATTATCTATGCAAATTGAACATATCTATTACCTACAACTAGCCAAAATACAAACATTTTTCGGACAGCAAAAAATAACTTTGTTTGTCATACAAATATATGAATAACAAAGTTATTATTTGCGGTTTTACAGTTTATTGTATGGGGAGCCTTAATTTTTTATTTTTTTTTAGTATTTGTTGTTGTAGCGGCAACGGAAATACATCACTTGTGAATTTCGTTTCGGAGCTTTTAGGGTACAAACAAAGAAACTAAAAAATGTTTTCTCTTTATTATATTAGTATAGACAACTAGTAACTGTCATTTGAACATCCTTGACAGTCGTTACGGGTAGTCTAAAACCAGTAAGTCTGACAACTAGTCTTACCAATGAGTATCGGGTTGCCCGGGTAACTGGGTTGTGGAGGTTAGACAGGCAGTCGCTCCATGTTAAACACTGGTTCTCAGCTGCATCCGTTGAGACTGGAACCAACCCCAACATAGTTGGGAAAAGGCTAGGCAGAAAGATATCAAACTTTATCATATTTTAAAGCCTTTAACTCTCGCACCAGACGTTTGCAATAGAAGCTCGGGAACAGTGCGATCTCCTACACTCAATGTTCCGCAAAATGGAAGCGTTGTACACTGAACTAGCGGAGTACTACGTGTTCGACGCGCACAAATATACGCTAGAAGAGTTCTTCTCCGATATCAAGACGTTTAAGGACTCGTTTATTGTAAGTATAATATTTTTTTGTATTTTTTTTTTTGTAAAATTTAGTTACCAAGTTTTTGTCGTCAACAGTATTTTATTTTTAAATTTAGTTACCAGGTTTTTGTTGTCAACAGTGAGGGTTAGAAATATTTTTAAAAGTAATTTTTATTTTGTGATATTTGGAATTAGGTTCAGGTTTCGTTTGCTTGGGTATTTACATATTTTTATAAATATATAAAAGACTAAGTCACTCGTTATAAAATTGTCTGTCTGTCGGCCCAGCCGATTAAAACAGTGCGATTAAATATTTCGCAAAAATAGCGTTATACACTGAACTAGCGGAGTACTACGTGTTGGACGCGCACAAATATACGCTAGAAGAGTTCTTCTCCGATATCAAGACGTTTAAGGACTCGTTTATTGTGAGTATTAATTTTTTTAGTATTTTTGTTAAATTTAGTTACCAGGTTTTTATCGTCAACAGTATTTTTTGTTGAATTTAGGGTCATGGCAGATTGTACCGGCACCGCTCCACCCCGGCAAATAACGTGTCATTTAAATTTGAACATTAAATTGTATGACGTATGATATATTTCATAACAACGTGAGTTGTCAGATAGGAAACCGCGCGCTGACAGCCCGCCGTTAGCTTTTTTTTTGACGTTATGAAATACATCATACGTCATGCGATTTAAAGTTCAAATTTAAATGACACGTTATTTGCCGGGTTGGAGCGGTGCCGGTACAATCTGCAATGACCCTTAGTTGCCAGGTTTTTGTCGTCGACAGCGTTTTTTTAAATCATATTTAGTTACCAGGTTTTTGTCGTCAACAGTATTTTTTTTATAAAATCCAGTTGCCAGGTTTTTGCTGTCAACAGTAATTTATTTTTATTAAATCCAATTGCCAGGTTGTTGCAGTCAGCAGTGTGTATCAAAAATGTTTTGGTCTCAAATCCTTTGTCCAAGGTATCCGCTATCCATAGACCAGCGTTTTGGTCAAATCCTTTGTCCAAGGTATCCGCTATCCATAGGCCAGCCTTTTGGTCAAATCCTTTGTCCAAGGTATCCGCTATCCATAGGCCAGACGTTTGGTTAAATCCTTTGTCCAAGGTTTCCGCTATCCATAGACCAGCTTTGTGGTCTCGGGAAGCATCACCCAGTTGGATAATTCTTCAAAACGATTAATTCTTTAAGTAAAGATGTACCCTACCTCTCCAGGCCGCACATGCAGAAGTATAGCATGCTTATCCGCTGGATAGCAGTGCTAATCCGTTGTCCAATGTAATAGCCAGCGTTTTGCTTACGAGCAGCGTCAACCAGCCAGTATGTTCAATTTTTTAGATGATGTTTTAGACATTTGTGGTTGGTTCAGGGGTTGAGTGAAACACGGCGTTCGTATACCGGATATATTTCGCGTAAACCCCAGAGAGAACCTTTCACTTGGACCAGTGCGCAGGAACTGTCCGTTCCGTGCATACTTCACGTTCACATACGTTTTTGCTTACCTTGCACTCTGCCATTCGCACTTAAATGTGTCGCTACATTTACGTCACGTTCAACCGTCTCAATCATACTTCCTTTCTCCAGACCGCGAGGCCCACGCAGCATTGCCTCGCTGGATGGCAATGCTTATCCGTTGTCCAATGTAATAGCCAGCCTTTTGGTCACGCGTGGCATCAACCAGCTGCTTAGATAATTCTTTATATCAATGAAGTCTAGTACCAAATTCTCTCGATGATATGTTTTATGCAAGTGTCTCAATCATACCACTCTACTCCAGGCCGCGCATACGGAAGTGTCAGCAGCCCGCGAGGCCCACGCCCGCGCCGCCCGCGCCCGCAGCGCCCGCGCCGCCGCCGAGCGCGAGCGCCGCGACCGCACACACCGCTACAAGCAGCTGCTCGACATACACCAGGCGCAGGACGGCGTCATGGACAGGTACACACTCACTCGCCGCGCCGCCGCCGAGCGCGAGCGCCGCGACCGCACACACCGCTACAAGCAGCTGCTCGACATACACCAGGCGCAGGACGGCGTCATGGACAGGTACACACTCACTCGCCGCGCCGCCGCCGAGCGCGAGCGCCGCGACCGCACACACCGCTACAAGCAGCTGCTCGACATACACCAGGCGCAGGACGGCGTCATGGACAGGTACACACTCACTCGCCGCGCCGCCGCCGAGCGCGAGCGCCGCGACCGCACACACCGCTACAAGCAGCTGCTCGACATACACCAGGCGCAGGACGGCGTCATGGACAGGTACACACTCACTCGCCGCGCCGCCGCCGAGCGCGAGCGCCGCGACCGCACACACCGCTACAAGCAGCTGCTCGACATACACCAGGCGCAGGACGGCGTCATGGACAGGTACACACTCACTCGCCGCGCCGCCGCCGAGCGCGAGCGCCGCGACCGCACACACCGCTACAAGCAGCTGCTCGACATACACCAGGCGCAGGACGGCGTCATGGACAGGTACACACTCACTCGCCGCGCCGCCGCCGAGCGCGAGCGCCGCGACCGCACACACCGCTACAAGCAGCTGCTCGACATACACCAGGCGCAGGACGGCGTCATGGACAGGTACACACTCACTCGCCGCGCCGCCGCCGAGCGCGAGCGCCGCGACCGCACACACCGCTACAAGCAGCTGCTCGACATACACCAGGCGCAGGACGGCGTCATGGACAGGTACACACTCACTCGCCGCGCCGCCGCCGAGCGCGAGCGCCGCGACCGCACACACCGCTACAAGCAGCTGCTCGACATACACCAGGCGCAGGACGGCGTCATGGACAGGTACACACTCACTCGCCGCGCCGCCGCCGAGCGCGAGCGCCGCGACCGCACACACCGCTACAAGCAGCTGCTCGACATACACCAGGCGCAGGACGGCGTCATGGACAGGTACACACTCACTCGCCGCGCCGCCGCCGAGCGCGAGCGCCGCGACCGCACACACCGCTACAAGCAGCTGCTCGACATACACCAGGCGCAGGACGGCGTCATGGACAGGTACACACTCACTCGCCGCGCCGCCGCCGAGCGCGAGCGCCGCGACCGCACACACCGCTACAAGCAGCTGCTCGACATACACCAGGCGCAGGACGGCGTCATGGACAGGTACACACTCACTCGCCGCGCCGCCGCCGAGCGCGAGCGCCGCGACCGCACACACCGCTACAAGCAGCTGCTCGACATACACCAGGCGCAGGACGGCGTCATGGACAGGTACACACTCACTCGCCGCGCCGCCGCCGAGCGCGAGCGCCGCGACCGCACACACCGCTACAAGCAGCTGCTCGACATACACCAGGCGCAGGACGGCGTCATGGACAGGTACACACTCACTCGCCGCGCCGCCGCCGAGCGCGAGCGCCGCGACCGCACACACCGCTACAAGCAGCTGCTCGACATACACCAGGCGCAGGACGGCGTCATGGACAGGTACACACTCACTCGCCGCGCCGCCGCCGAGCGCGAGCGCCGCGACCGCACACACCGCTACAAGCAGCTGCTCGACATACACCAGGCGCAGGACGGCGTCATGGACAGGTACACACTCACTCGCCGCGCCGCCGCCGAGCGCGAGCGCCGCGACCGCACACACCGCTACAAGCAGCTGCTCGACATACACCAGGCGCAGGACGGCGTCATGGACAGGTACACACTCACTCGCCGCGCCGCCGCCGAGCGCGAGCGCCGCGACCGCACACACCGCTACAAGCAGCTGCTCGACATACACCAGGCGCAGGACGGCGTCATGGACAGGTACACACTCACTCGCCGCGCCGCCGCCGAGCGCGAGCGCCGCGACCGCACACACCGCTACAAGCAGCTGCTCGACATACACCAGGCGCAGGACGGCGTCATGGACAGGTACACACTCACTCGCCGCGCCGCCGCCGAGCGCGAGCGCCGCGACCGCACACACCGCTACAAGCAGCTGCTCGACATACACCAGGCGCAGGACGGCGTCATGGACAGGTACACACTCACTCGCCGCGCCGCCGCCGAGCGCGAGCGCCGCGACCGCACACACCGCTACAAGCAGCTGCTCGACATACACCAGGCGCAGGACGGCGTCATGGACAGGTACACACTCACTCGCCGCGCCGCCGCCGAGCGCGAGCGCCGCGACCGCACACACCGCTACAAGCAGCTGCTCGACATACACCAGGCGCAGGACGGCGTCATGGACAGGTACACACTCACTCGCCGCGCCGCCGCCGAGCGCGAGCGCCGCGACCGCACACACCGCTACAAGCAGCTGCTCGACATACACCAGGCGCAGGACGGCGTCATGGACAGGTACACACTCACTCGCCGCGCCGCCGCCGAGCGCGAGCGCCGCGACCGCACACACCGCTACAAGCAGCTGCTCGACATACACCAGGCGCAGGACGGCGTCATGGACAGGTACACACTCACTCGCCGCGCCGCCGCCGAGCGCGAGCGCCGCGACCGCACACACCGCTACAAGCAGCTGCTCGACATACACCAGGCGCAGGACGGCGTCATGGACAGGTACACACTCACTCGCCGCGCCGCCGCCGAGCGCGAGCGCCGCGACCGCACACACCGCTACAAGCAGCTGCTCGACATACACCAGGCGCAGGACGGCGTCATGGACAGGTACACACTCACTCGCCGCGCCGCCGCCGAGCGCGAGCGCCGCGACCGCACACACCGCTACAAGCAGCTGCTCGACATACACCAGGCGCAGGACGGCGTCATGGACAGGTCGGTACACGCCCACCTGCCGCGATGGGTAACCCAAACTAAACCCACTCACTTGTTCGTACAGTTAATCTAAACTTGTCCTGCTGGATAGTCTAATCTCACTCACTTGTCCTGATGGATGGTCTATACTCACTCTCTTGTCCTTATAGATAGTCTAAACTCACTCACTTGTCCCAATAGATAGTCTAAACTCACTTGTCCCGATGGATAGTCTAAACTCACTCACTTGTCCCGATGGATAGTCTAAACTCACTTACTTGTTCCGATGGATAGTCTAAACTTACGCATTTGTCCCGATGGATAGTCTAAATTCACTCACTTGTCCGGACTAATAGTCTAAACTCACTCACTTGTCCTGATAGCTAGTCCAAACTCACGCACTTGTCCGGACAGGTAGTCTAAACTCACTCACTTGTTCCAATGGATAGTCGAAATTCACTCACTTGTTCGTACAGTTAGTATAAAGTCACTCACTTGTCCCGATTGATAGTCTAATCTCACTCACTTGTCCTGATAGCTAGTCCAAACTCACTTACTTGTCATTATGGATAATTTAAACTCACTCGCTTGTTCCAATGGATAGTCTAAACTCACTCACTAATCTCAAAGGATAGTCTTAACTTACTTGTCCCGAGCAATAGCCTGAACTCAATCACGTGTCCTGTTGGATAGTCTAAACTCACTTGTCCCGTTAGATAGTCATAAGCAGGTTTGTACTAATTTTAAACCAGAGACTTACATGAAGCAGGCAGGCGTGCACTATGTTACTTAACTGTTTGAACTCCAATAGACAGGTAAGTACTCTGTTGGCCGGGTGACCGACTGCTTGAACTCCTATACATATACAGGTTTTTATTCGTCTGTATTTATAACTCATTTAAGAGCCAAAGCGCACTGAGCGTCAGCGGAACAGCGCGACACGACGCGTCAAAACATTCTTTGTATGAAATTGTGTAGTTATAGCATTGTTCCGCTGACGCTCAGTGCAGTTTGACTCTAAAGGCTCGTCTACAAAGTAACAATTTCATCGACAACATAAACGTATTTTATTCTTAAATCAACTAAAAGTTTAGTTTGAAAATTGAACGTGAAAATTCATAGCAAACATTTGTTCTAAGAAAATTTGTTCAAGTTGTCAGTGAACCTGGAAACAAATTGTCTACCCAAACCTTGCAATCTGACAGGTTATTTTACATAGTCAGTTCTTAAATAATCTTAATAACTTAATTTGTACAGTATTAAAATTCAATTTGAAATTGCAATTTTGTAAAATATTGCGGCCATTTGAACATCTTTGGCAGTCATTACGGACGAAACCAGTCTTACCCACGGGTTGCCCGGGTAACTGGGTTGAGGAGGTCAGATAGAATCGCTTCTTGTAAAACACTGGTACTCAGCTGCATCTGACTGGAAGCTGACTCCAACATAGTTGGGAAAAGGCTAGGCAGACGATGAGAATGGGCATGACGACTAAAAAAATCTAATTAGTCCGTCTTTTAGATTATAAAAAAATATTGCATACGTATTTTTTCGTTTTTCATCTAAACAAATAATTACGAAGCTATAGACCGTTGAAATTGCGCGTGACGTCACGCCTATGTACGATTTTTGCATAGGCGAGACGTCTGGACCCCCCACTCCTGAACTTTAATACTCATTGTCTTTGGTATTATTGATAGATTTTTAAAAACAAAAAATACGTGGCCAATATTTTGCGATAATCTAAATTACGGAGTAAATGGATTTTTGCATAGGCGAGACGTCTGGACCCCCCACTTCTGAACTTTAATACTCACTATCTTTGTTATTATTCATAGATTTTTAAAAACAAAAAATACGTGTCCAATATTTTGCGATAATCTAAATTACGGAGTAAATGGATTTGCCTATTTTTTACCCTGTCGTCACCCCTATTGTAAAATGCTGTATATAAAGCTAAATTAATATATGCATTCCTTTACAGTTTGATGGAGGCACTACAAAGCGGTTCAGCGTTTAGTCGGGAACGGCCGAGGAAGAAAGCTAATCCAAGAGTGGCAGGAGGTAAGGTTTCTATTTATATATTTTAATTTTTTGAACACTTTTTGGTATTTATTGGTGATTTGATTAACATCGATATTGTAGTGAATAAAAAAATATATATTGATTATGTTGATTGATTTATGCCTACGATTGAAAGGGACTACGAAATCTTAGACGTTGTCACTAAAATGGATGTGACTTAGAAATCCCTGTATTTTAGGATAATAAGGGAACTCTAGTTAATAGTAAAATGTAAATAATAATGCTATAATAAATATATTTATAAATAATAAAAACAACTGCTGAGAATTCCAGGATTTTTAAAGCCTTTTATCCATTTTAATGATGTCACTAAAATTTCTACCCCACTTGTTATCGATGTTGATCAACTCAATGTGTTTTACGTATGATGTGTCATCACGCACCCATACCCATGTTTATTTTAAATAATTTGGATAATTTACCCTAGTACTAAAGTTAAAAAAACTAAAATAAATATGGAATACTTAATAAAAAATAATTAACCAGCGCTGGGATTAACGTTCGCCGCTCAATCCTTCTCTGTATGTGAGGAGGCCTGTCCAAGCAGTGGGGCGATGAAAAGGCTGATGATGATTAGAAACATTATGGGTGACCGTTTATACCCACTTTTTAACCGACTGCCCAAAAAGAAGGAGGTTTTCAACCTCCATTTTTGGGATGCGGATAGTCAATATATTTAGCATGAATTAAAAATTGTGTTAAATATCTATAATGTTATCATAATATATTGAGATAACAATAAAAAAATATTCCACTCAATCACCAAAAAATACTATGGTAAATTATCTCCTAAATTGCTAAACCACAAACGATGTTCGCACACGCACCCAGAGGATATAGACGACGGGGAAGGATTGGTGCATGCGATATTGCACCGATTGCAAGGTACGTCACGTTCGAAAGCTAGCTTGCTGCGTAGATTTAGCTTACGGTGTAGTTAGCTGAAATACATATAGAAAAAGATAATTAAAAAAAAATATAGGGTGACTGGTAATTATAGTGCATTTATTTTATTATGAGTTCCCTGGCAGTTCATAAATGATAGTTATAGTGATGTAACCCAACGAAACTTAATCGAATATTTTTTTAATATCGAATCGGTTGGCAAAGAAAATGAAATTGGAACTGCGAATTTGTATATATGGCCGCCACTCTACATCGATTCTTTTACCGATTTAGTAACTTGCGTCAATCTCTATTGACGTAAGTCACATTCCATCATGCATTTGCCATTTACGACATTTTTTTAAATCATATTTTTTTAACATCGATTATTTAGTTTATTGGCCATTCATATTTATTAAGTTCATTTAAAATATCAAGAAATATAGTTTACTGGGTAATTAACAAAGAGACAATACTTTAAAATAACGTTTTGTTGGTTTATTTGTTATCCCTCTAAAGCAGTATGCGTGTGATGGAAAACTTAGATCTGTCAGGGAACTCATCATAACGCAAAAATACTATAGTGACCGACATTTTAACACGTGATTGTACTCATGATTACAAAGAACTTTCCCAAATAAACTTTTTTATTCTCAATAGTTTAGTTGTGTGTTTAATCACGATAACATAACAACTGTTTGAAACTGTGAACTTTGTGTTTGTTTGATTAAACTAATAAGCAAAAAAGGTTTCTCTAAGGAAATCTAAACTAATATTATAAATGCGAAAGTAACTCTGTCTGTCTGTCTTTTCTTCACGCCTAAACTACTGAACCGATTTGTGTGAAATTTGGTACAGACATAGTTTGGAACTTGAGAAAGGACATAGGCTATATTTTATCCGGGTACGGGCAGTAATTCCCACGGGATGCGAGTGAAACCGCGGGAAAACGGCTAGTTGTTTATAATCAGTAGTACAATCACGTGTTCAAGTATCGATTACTAATTACCAGTCACCCTCTATGTATATATTTTTATGTAAATGTAAAAAAAAATACTTAAAAAACATAACAAGTTTTACAATAGTAGCGGATAGTTTCACAGGTTCCTGATAAAGTTCTGAATAGCTAACTGACAGATTCTGCCATAGAAATGTTTTAAATTTTGATTACTATGGCATTATCTGTAAGACAGTTGTCTAGAACAATAGTATAGTTAAAATCTCGCTGCAGACTCGGTAATAAATCATAATCGGAATAGGGATGTGCGCTATAGTAGCGCGCGCAAGGCCATTATCGATAACGGAATCATTAAGGTTATCGCGTAAACATTCTGCATTCATTAAGTATGCTGGATAACTATAATGAGTCCTAATGTGTTTTTAGGAGATCTCTTCTCGTAAGAACACATTAGTCGTGATTTTATTTCTATCTCCCATTTATAAACATATAAAACGATCGATATCACTCATCGACTGCAGTAATGCACAGGACTACGTGTGGGCGTGGCTTGTCCATAAGGCCCGTAAGTGGGAAAGAGAGCGAAACACTCGAATGATTTATGACAGAGTCTGCAGCGAGATTTTAACTATACTATAATTAATTAATTTTTATTACATTTACTACTCAGGCCTCCAAAACTGGCCCTAAATAGTAAATTATGTAATGGTGTATGAAACAATTCATAGATTTTTTTAATACACTTAAATCCTAATAAATGTATAAGTACACCGCAAATACCGCACACTCAAGGCTGGCGCACATCGGCAAAGGAGAAACTTAAAATTCATACAAACTTGGGCCTGGCGTTACAGGGCTGGAATTTGGCCATAAGTTAGAGTATTTAGGAAAGTTTCAAGAGCTTGAGTATCACGTCTCTCAGCAATGGCCAAATTGATAAAATCAGACAAAGTTATATTTTAGGTTATGTTCGTGTTCAATGTTCCCGGTATGTGTTGTCTTTTGTATAACTAGATGGCGTGGCCGCGTTTAAAAGCGAGCTATGGTTTCGTGGTCTAGAATTTTATGTACAGAAATCTAATTATTTTCGATACTTGGCCATTGCTCATAAGGATAAGTTTTAAATACCTTAATTACGAAAAATAGACTATTATTTTGGTACATGTTTCATTCGTGTAACTCCAAAAATGGGTTTCAGGCCCAGAATTAGGTTTCTCCTTTATGGCAATAAAGTTATGTACAGACGGCAGCACATCAACCTACCACAATCTGTCAAATTTCTTCAATAGATTTTCAACCTTATCACTATAGTGGAAAGTTAATGTTCGATTGGTAAAATTTGACAGATTTGGGTAGGTTTACTCGCTGTCATGAAACTTTATTGCCATATTATTTAGTTATTTTTTAACCGGCCATATTTATTTTAAAATCTAACTGACAAATGTATTAATAAACGACAGATTTTTAATATTAATTTAATATTTACAGCTGAGAGAAGAGCACAGTTAAGTCGGTCGAGATCACGTTCAGGGTTGACGGGCGCTATGACAACGAGGGAGTTAACTAAGTGAGTATTACATAATTATCCATACTAATATATAAACAGAAAAGATTTTTTCCCAAATATCATCACTGGTTTTATAAATATCATGATATATTTTTATACATTTACTAACCATAATTTTAACTTTTAATATACAAAAGTATACAAATATATTTACATTATCAACGTAGAATATTTTCTATGTATTGATATGCCCATTCTTCTCCACTTCCTGTGTTTTGCTGGGAAGAAGAAACTAACTAACAACAATTCTATCTGCTAGATAAAATCCTGCATGAAAATAATGTTTCATAAATTAAAAGTCAAATTAATAATTACTTGTATTTTTTCTAGTGAATTGCTGAGCAACGCGTGATGAAACTCACACCAAGTGATATTAGGAACTTAATATGACATTGCACTCGATTTTTTCGCAGCAAATTATGTTGTTTTATAATTAGATTACAATTTAGTTTTGGTAAATAATAAAAGGTTTTTAGGGCAAAAGTTGTAGCTTTATATTTTTCAAAGTTACACGTAATATGAAAAATAGCAAAAATATTTTTTAGCTTAAATATTTTTATTGAAAAAATTTAGATTTGCTGTGGATATTTCGAGTGTTTGATTGAATTTATATTGCATAAATGATAAATGATGGCTTTTACAATATTGTTTTTTTTATGTAGTAATTATTTTAAATCTGGACTCTAACTTACGGCCTATTTCTAGCCATATTTTAATCATATTTTTTTATAAGGAAAATACCTCAAACTAACGAAAAAAAACTTTTTAAATTTTGGCCCAAAATAACCGTCAGCATTAACGTCCGATTTTCCTGAACGTAAAAATTCATAGTAAAAAGTTGTTTAAGAAAAATTGGGCCTAAAAGTTTGTGCAATGTAAATTCGACATCATATAGCAAATAAGTATAAAATAATAATATTATTTAGTAAACTTGAAAAGCGTAAGATACTTGCGTTTTTGATAATAAAAAAAAACACGAAATTAAATGCATAGATATGTCATAAATAAATAAAAAAAGACTTTTTTGTAATAGTTTTTTTAATTTGGTACTTTAAAGAGGCCTATTTTGGGATTAAAATATGAAGCTGTATTTCTCCTTACATATTTCTAATTAAAATATAAATTCCTCTTATAGAAAAATATACCTTAATTCTTGTATATAAGGCTTGACATCCTACAAAAAAATCACGCGTATCCCGAATGGTAAAAGCACAGAATAAATATGTACCAGTAATGAAGCTAAGCCTTATTGTCAAAATGATGACGTAAGCACCATCGAAGCCGTAGGGTTGTCATTTGGTAGTACTGACTTACATATCTGTCAAATTTCAGTTCCTAATTTGGCCGAATGCTAGCTGGCGCGGTAGCTCTTGACGCGACAGTCAGTACTGACAGCACTGGTAAAGGTACATAAATGCTCGTCAGTACGCATGCGTGTATGAGTGTGACGTTACGAACTTTAGTAGGTAGCTTCCCAACTGTTCTACATATATATTTAAACTGTGGTAAAAGTATCAACAGATTTTAAGAAATCAATGGGTCTATTAAAGTACCAAGTTATAAAATTATTTAATATGCATATACATATATAAAATGTCCATTTATGTCTGTATATATTGCTAATTAATGTTATCAATAAGTAGATGCTAAATTTTAGTGTCGGCCTTATTAGCTTAAAAACTTTACATCCTGTATATAGGTCAACCTTATATTCAAAATTTGAGCTATATTTTTGTTATTAACTAGCTTTTCCCGCGGATTTACTCGAGAACTTTTACATATCCAAAAAGTACAGACGACAGCAAGTCAACGTATACGAATCTGTCAAATTTTACCAATCGAACATTAACCTACCTCCATTGTGATAAGGTTGAAAATCGATTGCAGAAATTTGACAGATTGTGGTTACTTGATATGCTGTCGTCTGTACCTTCATTGAATTAAAATGTAGCTCTTATTTATACAAATACATACAATACATATTGTTTTTACATACAATACAGAATTCAACTGCTGATTTCATTTATCCGATTCCACAATGGTTCATGTTTGAAAATAAAGGTTAAAATCATATTATATCTGATCTGTCTACTGAAGAACCCACTCTATATTTAATTTTGCTCTTCAAACCAGCTTTTATGTAAGAAAACCTCGGTTCATTCATTCAAGAGGTAAGGTGCCACAGACTAAATTTCATTTTTAGGGTTCCGTACCCAAAGGGTAAAACGGAACCCTATTACTAAGACTTCGTTGTCTGTCTGTCTGTCTGTCTGTCTGTCTCCAGGCTGTATCTCATTAACTGTGATAGCTAGAATGCTGAAATTTTCACAAATGATGTATATCCGTTGCCGCTATAACAACAAATACTAAAAATTTTAAAAAATACTTATTAAGGATGTTGATTTATATTAATTAATTGCAAAATTGTATACTAGTAGCGCCATCTATTAGATATCATGTGCAACTTAGTATCTCACACTTGACCATTCTCATTGTACTTTTTTCATAGATAATGGTACGGAACCCTTCGTGCGCGAGTCCAACTCGCACTTGGCCGGTTTTTTATAAACTAGCTTATGTAATATGTTTTGAATTCATACAATAGTATTTTTTTTTATAATTTTGACCAATTTTATAAAAATACTATATCACACGCTCTTAATTTATCGAACAACCAAATGGATCATTTGTGTACGGATACCAAACCATGCAATTTTAATAATTAAATAAAATGTCTTCAATTTGATAAATATCATATTATCTTAACCATCTTTCAAACAATTTTAATTTATTTATACCCCTTCATCAATACGCTTTTATGAAACAATAATTATTTTTGAACGATTCACATAAAACAAAGAGTATTATTTTGTCAACAGTAATTCAAAATATTCAATTTTTGGTCCCGTCGAACTGTCCCTAAAGGTCAATTTTCTAAAAGATTTTGACCCAAACATGCCAATTAAAAATGTCGCTACAATACGCGTCAAAGTATTCGCTAACTTTTGTATAGAAATATGAATTATTTTTTATTTAGTTTTAAACTGCATTTGTTTCAATTTCACACGAAAAACGATGTAAATGTAATGATTTTTTTTTGATAAATATTGCAATTAAGTTTTTTTTTTAATGTGTATAGGCGATAGAATATTACAATCAGCGTCATAATAATTTAATTGTCATGTTATTTCGTCACAATTTACTTAATTTTTCTCATATTTGTGACAATTGTCAGAAATTTGGCAAATGTCATAAGTTTGACAAATGTCAGTAATGTGACATTTGTCAAACGACCCGTTCTTTTTAATAATTATGTAATCTACGACTTATCTATTAAATATATTCGTGTCAAATAAGACAAAAATGCATCACTGTGGCCCCAATGTCATATTTTAGACATTTTTCTAGCACAAAATGTTTAAGCTTATATTTAAGACAATATTGAATTGAAAATTCTTGAATCTGAACGTAGATATCGTGTCGCTGACTGTACCTAGTATATGTATACATGTAAATATATTTTTGTAAAATGTTACATTTTTACTTAATAATAATGTTTTTAAAACTAATTTACTAGTTTTATTTTAAAAATACTTGCTTCCGCGGTTTTATCCATTTCCCATGGGAACTACTCCGCTTAAAAAATGAGTTATCGAACACCAAAACTGTTTTTCAAATCGGTTCAGTATTTTCAGAGATAAGCGCGTTCAAACGAACTCTTCGATTTTATCATCTTCTTACATATAAAATGATTTGGGGTGTAAATCAACATCTTTCTGCCCCAACTGCCAACCTCACCTGCCCGTGGTGCACCCTGCTGAAGAACGAACGAGGCTCTGGCGACCCAGTGCATATTATGCAGCACCTATGGGTCAACCTCCAGGTGGGGTAATACCACCAACGACAGCATTCCCAAGGAGGGTGGACGTCAGGCAGGCGGCCGGTCGTAAAAATTAAGCCAAATCTTTTCGCAATATGAGTAGTGAAAAAGGAATGAGCGGTAGGGTTAGGGTGTACATGAGTAAGAAAGGAGTGAATATGACGAGTGACAGGGAGGAATGGAAGGAGAAAACATATTGCGCCGACCCCAAGTAAAATTGGGAACAGGGCAAGAAGATGAAGATGATTACATATAAAATGATTTGCTGTTCGTTTGTCCCACTAAAAGTCGGGAATGGTTGGTCGAGGGAAGGCTAGTCAATTAACGACGATCAATTCTGTCCAACTATGTTGGGGTCGGCTTCCAGTCTAAACGGATGCAGCTGAGTACCAGTGTGCCACATGGAGCGACTGCCTGTATGATCTTTACAACCCAGTTACCCGGGCAACCCGATACTTTTTGGTAAGACTGGTTGTCAGACTTTCTGGTTCTGACTACCCGTAACGATCGTTAGTAAACAAAGTAATTTATTAATGCATATAGATATAACAGGCAATTTATTATCAAATCAAAATATTGCTATAATTATGATAAATAGTATTTATAATTTATATATGAAGATAATAAATTAATCTTCAAATAAGTTGTGGCTCGTTCAGGTGTTGATGCCAGAAATTATGAATGATTGAATCTTTTGTGTCTATAAATCAAATGTAGCCAAAATAAATACTTAGATACCTACGCTTTGTATAAATAATGGATCTCTATATAAAAATGTACTCATTTAAATCTATGAAGCAACGTCGTTTTACTTAGCCATAACTGCCTCGTTGGTCTAGTTGTCGCATAGCCGACTGCTGATCACGAGGTCTCGGGTTCGATTCCCGGGACGGGCCGAAATCGCTTTGTGGGTTTTAGAAACTTTCACAAAGCAGCCCGGAGTTGGAAGTTGGTGATTGATACACCCGTGCATCGGAGAGCACGTTAATGTCGGTCCTGCGCCTGATCTCTCACCGGTCGTGTCGGATTGCCGTCCCATCGTGTTATGAGAGTGCGGGAATAGGGAGTGCACCTGTATCTGCGCAAATGCTTGTGCACTATAATATGTCCTGCGCAGCTGGCTGATCTCCTTATATGAGAACAGCCGCCGTGGCCGATAATCGGCTAGGAGGCCATCATCATTACTTAGCCACGAGAGGTCCAAAATTAAAAATAAAAATAATTGGGCCATTTATGCCAACAACTACCAGTCGTTATGATAGAGCTTTAAGTAGAGAGTTAGAGTCTCCCCAGCGGGGCCCACTAGGGCCAGAGTCTACCGGGGCTGCGGGTTTGTGTGATAGAGTTACCGCGGCCCTGGCACACAAAGGGCTCCCGAAGGAACACGGTAAGTTTTAGTCAGTAAAAGTCTGACGCTCCCTCACGCTGTCACCCACAGCGAGAGTCATCTGATGATTTCCCACCGGAAAAAAAGGTAGGCACTTCTGACTTCTTCATGTCTATAAAAATACCGTGCTTAATATTTAAGGCATAACTATTGGCGTGTTGAAAATGCGGCATAAGTTACTCACAGTCGCGGATCAATAGATCATAAGGTTAAGCAACGTTGGCGCAGTCGGTCCGTGAATTTGTGACCATTTTGTCGAATGTCTCCGTGTTTCGTAAGGCACGTAAAATTATCTAGTGGGTTCCGGCTGTCATTTGAACATGTTTGGCAGTCATTGCGAATAGTCAGAAGCCAGAAATCAGACTGCCAGTCTTACCAAAGGATCGCATTGTTCGGCTTGAAGAGACCAGATAGGTGAGATAGGCAGTCGCTCCATGAGGCACACTGGTACTCAGCTGCACTGGTTAGACTGGAAGCCGACCCCCACACAGTTGGAAAAACGTTAGGCAGATGTTATTATACAATATGTAAAGAAAACCCCGTCTGTCCCATGAAGGTATTGTTCCTGACCCAGATA
>NWSH02000305.1:4166276-4187588 GCA_002382865.2 Heliothis virescens
GGACATCAGAAATTACTTTGTGGGATATTATAACCGCCAATCATAAGATCACGCCTCATATTGAATGTTAACTCAGGTAAAACATGAAAAAAACATTTTATATTTGAATTTCCCGCTTCTAGTCGTCGCATTCACCTTAATGAAAAATATTTACATAAAAAACCAAACATTAAACTTCATAAAATGCTTGATTTTTACATGAAAATGTCCCATAAGTATACATATAAAATAAATACCAAACCCACTTTAAAATTCGAAATTATTTCCCTCAAAGCATGATAGTATAGACACCGCAGCAACCTACCCGAATCTGTCAATACCAATCAAACATTAACCTTCCACTATTGTGATAAGGTTGAAAATCTATTGAAGAAATTTGACAGACTGAGGTAGGTTAATTTGCTGGCGTATGTACGGTCCTGGGGTCATTAATGCAGTAGCAACTTGCCATCGTTCCTATTTTAGCCGTATAATAGGAGTTAGTGTAACCGGTGGATCCGTTGTGTTCAGCCAATGTATTACACTACAAAATTGCGAAGGTTTGAAAGTTGCTACTGCATTAAGGTGAATGCGACTGCCTGTTGTTGCCCATTGTCCCGCTAGGTGGCGCTGAATTCAAGATTCTTAGTTATTTTTAGATTTTTGTGTAAAATAATTATTGTTTAGTCGTACTAGTAACATTTTAGTGTCTCGGACGTTACACTTTATTAAATTAGTTTATTTAATTGCCCTATAATCCACACAATTCCGAGACACGCAAATGTTATTAGTACGACTTAGTAATGATCTATTTATACAAAACTCGAAAACAACTAAAAATCTAGTATTCAACGCCATCTAGCGTGACATTGGGGATCAAGGGATGCACCTTAATGTCCATGACACACAGATAAAGCGTTACTAGAAGGTGTAAGTGCGTTATAGGACGTACCTGTAGGCATGGGCGGCGGTGGAGGTGCGCCCGTGCCACCTAGAAACATTACCGCATCCAGTGTTAATGGATTTACATGCGTGGCTTAGACTCGAGTGTTAATTTGAGTGTAGAAAGTACATGCATTTTATTACCACGAATTTATTAATAAATGTAACTAAAATTATATTGCATTAAAAATGCAGTTTTTATTCCATGGCATTATATTCTCGACATAAGGATATTTTATGTATTAACTGACTAGTAAAATATATTTGTAAATTATGTCAATTGATTCTAATGTTTCTAGACTGGATAATATTAATTTTCTAAGCAAAACCTTTACGATCTTGGCAATGAATTCATAAAATAGGACTATCTACTACCATTTAAATGCCAATAATAATTCAAAAAAGCCCATGCAGAATACATGCACCCTAAAACCTTAAATTATCTTTTTTAGGGTTCCATACCCAAAGAGTAAAAAGGAACCCTATTACTAAGACTTCGTTGTCTGTCTGTCTCCAGGCTGTATCTCATTAACCGTGATAGCTAGAATGCTGAAATTTTCACAAATGATGTATATCTGTTGCCGCTATAACAACAAATACTAAAAATAAAAAAATATATATTATTAAGGCTGTTGATTTATATTAATTAATTGCAAAATTGTATACTAGTAGCACCATCTATTAGAAATAATGTGCAACTTAAGTAACTCACACTTGACCATTCCTATTATACTTTTTTCATAGATAATGGTACGGAACCCTTCGTGTGCGAGTCCAACTCGCACTTGGCCGGTTTTTTATTGCACTTAAACGATCAAACAAAACTTTCGTCGACAGTACATTGTCACATATCGGCCAATATTTCACCCAACATTTTTCATACATTTTAGTCAAATTTTGTCATACATTTTAGCCAAATTTTGTCATACATTTGAGCCCAATTTTTGCTACATTTTAGCCAACATTTGTCCAACAATTTAGCCAACATTTGTCCTACATTTTAGCCAACATTCGTCCTAACATTTTATCCAATATTTGTCCAACATTTTAGTACAAAAACATTGGTGACCAACCTTGCATCGGCATTGGCGGCGGCGGCGGCGGCCCGGCCCCTACGGACCACACCAGAAAGAGACAGATATAGTCACATGCGGTGTGTGCGACAGAGATAGCATTCGTGTCAGTGTGATAGAAAAGTGAGGTGTGGGCAATATCTGGTTTGATACTTTTATTTATTGACTAGCCGTTTTCCCGCGGTTTCACTCGCATCCCGTGGGAATTACTGCCCGTACCCGGATAAAATATAGCCTATGTCACTCGTGCATAATGTAGCTTTCGAATGGGGAAAGAATTTTTAAAATCGGTCCAGTAGTTTTTGAGCCTATTCATTACAACCAAACAAACAAACAAAGTTTTCCTCTTTATAATATTAGTATAGATAAGGAAACATTTTTTATTTTAATAATAAATCAAAAAGGTTGAAATATATAGGTGATTTTTATTTTCGCCCGATAAAAAAAATAGAATGCCTAATAGACATTTGAATAAGATGTTTTCAGACTAACTCTAAAAATGCAAAAAAAAAATGCATGTTTGTAACGAATAAACTCAAAAACTACTAGACAATGCACATTAATTCCTTCACTAGTAGAATACCAAATTATCTCTCAGTAACATAGGCTATAGTTTATCCAGATACCGCAAGAAAAAACTGAAAAAAAAATAAACCATTTTTTTTTCTAATTTACAGAATCAAAAAACATTTAATATCACAATGCAGATATTGCCCAAAGTAAAACTTAATTACTGGTGATTTGTGTTAAAGATAAATTTATTAATTAATAAGTGTATGTAAAAAACATTAAATATATTATGTATACTGTACCTCCAGGCATGGGCGGCGGGGGCGGAGGCGCGGGACCTCCAGGACTGCCTATCACCTGAAAATAATCATTTCTTATTGCAAATTGTTTTCACAAATATCTATACTAATATTATAAAGTTGAAGAGTTTGTTTGAACGCGGGAATCTCAGGAACTACTGGTCCGATTTGAAAAATTCTTTCAGTGTTACATAGCCCATTTATCAAGGAAGGCTTTTCCGGCTTTATCCGGCTGCGCCGAGTAGTTCCCACGGGACGCGGGTGAAAGCGCTGGCAGAAGCTGGTCTTTACATATACAAGAAAGTCGTGTTAGTTACAAACTTATAACTCAAGAACGGCTAGTCCAATTTGACTGAAAATTTGAGGAGAGGTAGCATAGAAGTGGTTCAGTTGGTTTATAAAATATGTTAAGAAAACCGTGTCCGATCCGTGAAGGTATTGTTAGGTATCGATATTTGATTCTATTGATGTGAAAATTTCATTAAAAAAAATTGTCTCTCGGACAAACGAACTGAACAAATTGAACAAATGCAGTTTGAAGAAGTCCTATCTAAGCAATTATTCTACAGTAGTGTATGACACCATATTATCAACTGCATCAAATAAACCTGCCGTTTTAAGAACTCGTTAAACTCAATTAAGACCATATAACCTTAAAATATAAGCGAAAATATCTTCTTAGACACTGTCTTAGGCTGTCCAAAAGTACCAATTTAAGCCATCTAGGCCTTATTACCTTAGCAATAGCAGCGATATTCCCCTGCGTGACGCCAGCAGGCCCGGTGGCCGGGCTGGCCTTGAGCCGTAGCTCGAGATGTGCGGCTCGGGCTTCGGCCTCCTGCCGCGCGGCGATGGCGGCCTCCAGCTTGCTGCGCAACTCTTCTACCTTCTTCTCTTCTTCAGCGCGAGATTTTTCTGTGAAAAAAATATTTATTATGTTGGATTTATGTCTAATACCACCTTTTCTTAAGGTGGAAGTGACGCATCACACGAAAGAATCTGGAATTCAACGCAATCTAGTGGCAGAATACGCATTCACCGTAGTATAAAATATATATCGGCGATAGACATGGCGCCACAGTATGAAGACGAATGAGATACAGCGTGGAGACAGACAGACAACGAAGTCTTAGTAATAGGGTCCCGTTTTACCCTTTGGGTACGGAACCCTAAAAACTAACAGACTTACGCGACAGACAGCATAAAAAATTAATTACAAGTATAAAAATCTCACAAAACTTACCAATAAGTCCATCAATAAGGGGCTGAACATCTATATTGAACCTCTGCGTGGCTCTGAAGTCTGGGTCGTAGCCGTTCTTGTGTAAAACTATCTGTGTTATACATTCTTCAACTAGCTTGTAGTATGCTGGCCTGAAATGTATACAAATAATTATCAAAATTATAATAATTTCGAGTTTAAAAAACTGGCCAAATGCGACAATATGAACTATTTTTTACGCTAAAAGCTTCGAAGCTGCTGAACCAATTCGAAAAGTTCTTTCACTATTGGGAAGCTACAATTTTCCCTACTTGGGTGAAACCCCGAGAAACAGCTATATTCAATTAACAAATTACGTAAAAATTTGTGGGTCCCGGCTGTTATTGAACATCTTTGGCAGTCGTTACGGTTAGTCAGAAGCCAGAAAGTCTGACAACCTGTCTTACTAAAGGGTATCGGGTTGCCCGGGTTGAGGAGGTCAGATAGGTAGTCGCTCCATGTGACATACTGGTACTCAAACCGACCCCAACAAAACTGTCAAAATGCTAGGCAGATGATGATGTAATTTTCTACTTTCATTTTATCTATACTAATATTATAAAGCTGAAGAGTTGTTTGTTTGTTTGAACGCGCTAATCTCAGGAACTATTGGTCCGATTTGAAAAATTTTTTCAGTGTTAGATAGCCCATTTGTCGAGGAAGGCTATAGGCTACTTTTTATCCGAGTACGGGAAATAGTTCCCTCGGGTCACGGGTGAAACCGCTGGCAGAAGCTAGTTTATTATAACTAGCCAGCGGCTTCGCCCGCGTTAAACTTAAAATCCCATTTCTCCCATTCCCGAGGGAATTTCGGGAAATCCTTTCTTATCTCGCGTGAGAGTCTTAAGATGAACCTCTGTGCAAAATTTCAGCTTTATAGGTTCACGGGTTTGGGCCCTGCATTGATGAGTCTGTGAATGAGTCAGGACTTTGATTTTTATATGTCTATACTAATATTATAAAGAGGAAAACTTTGTTTGGTTGTAATGAATACGCTCAAAAACTACTGGACCGATTTTAAATTCAAATTAAAATTTTTAAATTCTTTCACCATTCGAAAGCTACATTATCCACGAGTGACATAGGCTATATTTTATCCGGGTACGGGCAGTAATTCCCACGGGATGCGAGTGAAACCGCGGGAAAACGGCTAGTAATAAATACATACATACCTTATAAGCTCATCATCTCTGATGAACAACAAATGCTGTAATATAGACAGTAGATAAGGTTCCGCCGGGGTGTCCATCACTAAATTTTTCACCAGTTCAAAGCATTCGTTGACATCGTTGAAATCCACTCTGAAAATAAAAAATATACTTGAAAGAGGTGCATATAACGTTACAATATAAAAAAAAAACCGACCAAGTGCGAGCTAGACTCGCGCACGAAGGGTTCCGTACCATTATCTATGAAAAAAGTACAACAGGAACGGTCGAGTGTGAGTTACTTAAGTTGCACATTATTTCTAATAGATGGCGCTACTAGTATACAATTTTGCAATTAATTAATATAAATCAACAGCTTTAATAATTTATTTTTTTTTAGTATTTGTTGTTATAGCGGCAACGGATATACATCATTTGTGAAAATTTCAGCATTCTAGCTATCACGGTTAATGAGATACAGCCTGGAGACAGACAGACAGACAACGAAGTCTTAGTAATAGGGTCACTTTTTACCCTTTGGGTACGGAACCCTAAAAAGATGTTCTCTTATAAGTATAAAAATCTGTCAGTTATACAACTCTAATACCTAAAACTACTGAACCGATTTTAAAAATACTTTCACTTTTGGGTAGGTACACTATCCCTGAGCAACATATGCTATATTGTGTCCGGGTACGGTACAGTCTTTACACGGAATGCAGGTGAAACCGCGGAAAAACAGCTAGTTCTGTTTATGGCCTTAGTGCACTACAGTGGGACAGTCAAAAGGCTGATGATGATATTTATTTATTTATTTATTTATTATCTCACCAAACAATATCATTACAGGCTTACACCCAATGCGATACTGTGGTCTTATGATTTTAGAAATACCTAAAAATTACAAAACTAAATAACTTAACATCTATTAAAAATTAAATAACAAAATACTAAAACAACAAAAACTTCTGATGATGTGAACGTACCTGACATCATCGAATTTAGCGAGGAACTCGTCCTGGTCGGCGGCGGCGTGAGTGTCAAACACATTCATCTGGATCTGACGCGCTCCCTCCGCACCGGCGCGAAGTTCATCTGTAATGACAAAGAAAATTAATTTAAAAGTATTTTTGTAATATATTAATAATAAAAATTATACGCTTATATATATGAATAAATAAGTAAAAAAAAAAATATACATATTACATATCTACCCCAGTTCATAAAAAAATATATTTTGGTATTTTTTTTAATATTTTCAAAAAAAGTGCTACTACTGCTGAGTGAAAAAATATAATATATTTTATATATTTGTAAGAAAATGTATGTTAAGGTTTTATTTTTAAGTCGCTAAAAAATAAGTACAGATGACAGCAGATCACGGTACCCGAATCTGTCAAATTTTACCAATCGAACATCGTGCAGATCTGCAGATCAGCCTACAAGGAGGAGGAGGTTTGCAGTGCTAAGCTGATGCTCTTCCAGTCGCTCGGACAACTCGAGCAGATGCCATCCCGCCGAAGGGACGGTGGCGACAAAAGTCTGCAGGATATCATCTCCCTGCTGAAGAGGACGGATCCCGATGACGTGCCTGAATTCGTGGCGAAGGACCTACATAAGCTGCCTCCCGTCACGTTTGATCACGTCGATGTCACCAGGCTGCTGAAAGACATAACGTGTCTAAAGGCAAGCTTGGCGGATATGAAGTCCAAGATGGAAGCATCACAGGTTACCATCAATGACCTGCGTGGTGAAGTGGCGTTGTTACGCAACGCAAATTCTGTAAGTAGGTCAATGGACATACAGAACGTGAATACTCGTCGCGGGGCGCAAAATGCGTCCGTCATCAGTTTCGAGTCGGCGAATTCGAGTGCGTCACCGGTCGCCGATGTCGCTGACGATGCANGCTTCCCGGCACTCGAACATGGTGCGGATGTGTTCAGTACCGCTGAGCGGCACCTGATGCACAGTAACACTGCTTACCTTGGCGGCCTCGAGTGCACAGTGCGGCTTCCTGGCGTCGAGACTCCTGGCCAGCACCGGCAGCGCTTCCCGGCACTCGAACATGGTGCGGATGTGTTCAGTACCGCTGAGCGGCACCTGATGCACAGTAACACTGCTTACCTTGGCGGCCTCGAGTGCACAGTGCGGCTTCCTGGCGTCGAGACTCCTGGCCAGCACCGGCAGCGCTTCCCGGCACTCGAACATGGTGCGGATGTGTTCAGTACCGCTGAGCGGCACCTGATGCACAGTAACACTGCTTACCTTGGCGGCCTCGAGTGCACAGTGCGGCTTCCTGGCGTCGAGACTCCTGGCCAGCACCGGCAGCGCTTCCCGGCACTCGAACATGGTGCGGATGTGTTCAGTACCGCTGAGCGGCACCTGATGCACAGTAACACTGCTTACCTTGGCGGCCTCGAGTGCACAGTGCGGCTTCCTGGCGTCGAGACTCCTGGCCAGCACCGGCAGCGCTTCCCGGCACTCGAACATGGTGCGGATGTGTTCAGTACCGCTGAGCGGCACCTGATGCACAGTAACACTGCTTACCTTGGCGGCCTCGAGTGCACAGTGCGGCTTCCTGGCGTCGAGACTCCTGGCCAGCACCGGCAGCGCTTCCCGGCACTCGAACATGGTGCGGATGTGTTCAGTACCGCTGAGCGGCACCTGATGCACAGTAACACTGCTTACCTTGGCGGCCTCGAGTGCACAGTGCGGCTTCCTGGCGTCGAGACTCCTGGCCAGCACCGGCAGCGCTTCCCGGCACTCGAACATGGTGCGGATGTGTTCAGTACCGCTGAGCGGCACCTGATGCACAGTAACACTGCTTACCTTGGCGGCCTCGAGTGCACAGTGCGGCTTCCTGGCGTCGAGACTCCTGGCCAGCACCGGCAGCGCTTCCCGGCACTCGAACATGGTGCGGATGTGTTCAGTACCGCTGAGCGGCACCTGATGCACAGTAACACTGCTTACCTTGGCGGCCTCGAGTGCACAGTGCGGCTTCCTGGCGTCGAGACTCCTGGCCAGCACCGGCAGCGCTTCCCGGCACTCGAACATGGTGCGGATGTGTTCAGTACCGCTGAGCGGCACCTGATGCACAGTAACACTGCTTACCTTGGCGGCCTCGAGTGCACAGTGCGGCTTCCTGGCGTCGAGACTCCTGGCCAGCACCGGCAGCGCTTCCCGGCACTCGAACATGGTGCGGATGTGTTCAGTACCGCTGAGCGGCACCTGATGCACAGTAACACTGCTTACCTTGGCGGCCTCGAGTGCACAGTGCGGCTTCCTGGCGTCGAGACTCCTGGCCAGCACCGGCAGCGCTTCCCGGCACTCGAACATGGTGCGGATGTGTTCAGTACCGCTGAGCGGCACCTGATGCACAGTAACACTGCTTACCTTGGCGGCCTCGAGTGCACAGTGCGGCTTCCTGGCGTCGAGACTCCTGGCCAGCACCGGCAGCGCTTCCCGGCACTCGAACATGGTGCGGATGTGTTCAGTACCGCTGAGCGGCACCTGATGCACAGTAACACTGCTTACCTTGGCGGCCTCGAGTGCACAGTGCGGCTTCCTGGCGTCGAGACTCCTGGCCAGCACCGGCAGCGCTTCCCGGCACTCGAACATGGTGCGGATGTGTTCAGTACCGCTGAGCGGCACCTGATGCACAGTAACACTGCTTACCTTGGCGGCCTCGAGTGCACAGTGCGGCTTCCTGGCGTCGAGACTCCTGGCCAGCACCGGCAGCGCTTCCCGGCACTCGAACATGGTGCGGATGTGTTCAGTACCGCTGAGCGGCACCTGATGCACAGTAACACTGCTTACCTTGGCGGCCTCGAGTGCACAGTGCGGCTTCCTGGCGTCGAGACTCCTGGCCAGCACCGGCAGCGCTTCCCGGCACTCGAACATGGTGCGGATGTGTTCAGTACCGCTGAGCGGCACCTGATGCACAGTAACACTGCTTACCTTGGCGGCCTCGAGTGCACAGTGCGGCTTCCTGGCGTCGAGACTCCTGGCCAGCACCGGCAGCGCTTCCCGGCACTCGAACATGGTGCGGATGTGTTCAGTACCGCTGAGCGGCACCTGATGCACAGTAACACTGCTTACCTTGGCGGCCTCGAGTGCACAGTGCGGCTTCCTGGCGTCGAGACTCCTGGCCAGCACCGGCAGCGCTTCCCGGCACTCGAACATGGTGCGGATGTGTTCAGTACCGCTGAGCGGCACCTGATGCACAGTAACACTGCTTACCTTGGCGGCCTCGAGTGCACAGTGCGGCTTCCTGGCGTCGAGACTCCTGGCCAGCACCGGCAGCGCTTCCCGGCACTCGAACATGGTGCGGATGTGTTCAGTACCGCTGAGCGGCACCTGATGCACAGTAACACTGCTTACCTTGGCGGCCTCGAGTGCACAGTGCGGCTTCCTGGCGTCGAGACTCCTGGCCAGCACCGGCAGCGCTTCCCGGCACTCGAACATGGTGCGGATGTGTTCAGTACCGCTGAGCGGCACCTGATGCACAGTAACACTGCTTACCTTGGCGGCCTCGAGTGCACAGTGCGGCTTCCTGGCGTCGAGACTCCTGGCCAGCACCGGCAGCGCTTCCCGGCACTCGAACATGGTGCGGATGTGTTCAGTACCGCTGAGCGGCACCTGATGCACAGTAACACTGCTTACCTTGGCGGCCTCGAGTGCACAGTGCGGCTTCCTGGCGTCGAGACTCCTGGCCAGCACCGGCAGCGCTTCCCGGCACTCGAACATGGTGCGGATGTGTTCAGTACCGCTGAGCGGCACCTGATGCACAGTAACACTGCTTACCTTGGCGGCCTCGAGTGCACAGTGCGGCTTCCTGGCGTCGAGACTCCTGGCCAGCACCGGCAGCGCTTCCCGGCACTCGAACATGGTGCGGATGTGTTCAGTACCGCTGAGCGGCACCTGATGCACAGTAACACTGCTTACCTTGGCGGCCTCGAGTGCACAGTGCGGCTTCCTGGCGTCGAGACTCCTGGCCAGCACCGGCAGCGCTTCCCGGCACTCGAACATGGTGCGGATGTGTTCAGTACCGCTGAGCGGCACCTGATGCACAGTAACACTGCTTACCTTGGCGGCCTCGAGTGCACAGTGCGGCTTCCTGGCGTCGAGACTCCTGGCCAGCACCGGCAGCGCTTCCCGGCACTCGAACATGGTGCGGATGTGTTCAGTACCGCTGAGCGGCACCTGATGCACAGTAACACTGCTTACCTTGGCGGCCTCGAGTGCACAGTGCGGCTTCCTGGCGTCGAGACTCCTGGCCAGCACCGGCAGCGCTTCCCGGCACTCGAACATGGTGCGGATGTGTTCAGTACCGCTGAGCGGCACCTGATGCACAGTAACACTGCTTACCTTGGCGGCCTCGAGTGCACAGTGCGGCTTCCTGGCGTCGAGACTCCTGGCCAGCACCGGCAGCGCTTCCCGGCACTCGAACATGGTGCGGATGTGTTCAGTACCGCTGAGCGGCACCTGATGCACAGTAACACTGCTTACCTTGGCGGCCTCGAGTGCACAGTGCGGCTTCCTGGCGTCGAGACTCCTGGCCAGCACCGGCAGCGCTTCCCGGCACTCGAACATGGTGCGGATGTGTTCAGTACCGCTGAGCGGCACCTGATGCACAGTAACACTGCTTACCTTGGCGGCCTCGAGTGCACAGTGCGGCTTCCTGGCGTCGAGACTCCTGGCCAGCACCGGCAGCGCTTCCCGGCACTCGAACATGGTGCGGATGTGTTCAGTACCGCTGAGCGGCACCTGATGCACAGTAACACTGCTTACCTTGGCGGCCTCGAGTGCACAGTGCGGCTTCCTGGCGTCGAGACTCCTGGCCAGCACCGGCAGCGCTTCCCGGCACTCGAACATGGTGCGGATGTGTTCAGTACCGCTGAGCGGCACCTGATGCACAGTAACACTGCTTACCTTGGCGGCCTCGAGTGCACAGTGCGGCTTCCTGGCGTCGAGACTCCTGGCCAGCACCGGCAGCGCTTCCCGGCACTCGAACATGGTGCGGATGTGTTCAGTACCGCTGAGCGGCACCTGATGCACAGTAACACTGCTTACCTTGGCGGCCTCGAGTGCACAGTGCGGCTTCCTGGCGTCGAGACTCCTGGCCAGCACCGGCAGCGCTTCCCGGCACTCGAACATGGTGCGGATGTGTTCAGTACCGCTGAGCGGCACCTGATGCACAGTAACACTGCTTACCTTGGCGGCCTCGAGTGCACAGTGCGGCTTCCTGGCGTCGAGACTCCTGGCCAGCACCGGCAGCGCTTCCCGGCACTCGAACATGGTGCGGATGTGTTCAGTACCGCTGAGCGGCACCTGATGCACAGTAACACTGCTTACCTTGGCGGCCTCGAGTGCACAGTGCGGCTTCCTGGCGTCGAGACTCCTGGCCAGCACCGGCAGCGCTTCCCGGCACTCGAACATGGTGCGGATGTGTTCAGTACCGCTGAGCGGCACCTGATGCACAGTAACACTGCTTACCTTGGCGGCCTCGAGTGCACAGTGCGGCTTCCTGGCGTCGAGACTCCTGGCCAGCACCGGCAGCGCTTCCCGGCACTCGAACATGGTGCGGATGTGTTCAGTACCGCTGAGCGGCACCTGATGCACAGTAACACTGCTTACCTTGGCGGCCTCGAGTGCACAGTGCGGCTTCCTGGCGTCGAGACTCCTGGCCAGCACCGGCAGCGCTTCCCGGCACTCGAACATGGTGCGGATGTGTTCAGTACCGCTGAGCGGCACCTGATGCACAGTAACACTGCTTACCTTGGCGGCCTCGAGTGCACAGTGCGGCTTCCTGGCGTCGAGACTCCTGGCCAGCACCGGCAGCGCTTCCCGGCACTCGAACATGGTGCGGATGTGTTCAGTACCGCTGAGCGGCACCTGATGCACAGTAACACTGCTTACCTTGGCGGCCTCGAGTGCACAGTGCGGCTTCCTGGCGTCGAGACTCCTGGCCAGCACCGGCAGCGCTTCCCGGCACTCGAACATGGTGCGGATGTGTTCAGTACCGCTGAGCGGCACCTGATGCACAGTAACACTGCTTACCTTGGCGGCCTCGAGTGCACAGTGCGGCTTCCTGGCGTCGAGACTCCTGGCCAGCACCGGCAGCGCTTCCCGGCACTCGAACATGGTGCGGATGTGTTCAGTACCGCTGAGCGGCACCTGATGCACAGTAACACTGCTTACCTTGGCGGCCTCGAGTGCACAGTGCGGCTTCCTGGCGTCGAGACTCCTGGCCAGCACCGGCAGCGCTTCCCGGCACTCGAACATGGTGCGGATGTGTTCAGTACCGCTGAGCGGCACCTGATGCACAGTAACACTGCTTACCTTGGCGGCCTCGAGTGCACAGTGCGGCTTCCTGGCGTCGAGACTCCTGGCCAGCACCGGCAGCGCTTCCCGGCACTCGAACATGGTGCGGATGTGTTCAGTACCGCTGAGCGGCACCTGATGCACAGTAACACTGCTTACCTTGGCGGCCTCGAGTGCACAGTGCGGCTTCCTGGCGTCGAGACTCCTGGCCAGCACCGGCAGCGCTTCCCGGCACTCGAACATGGTGCGGATGTGTTCAGTACCGCTGAGCGGCACCTGATGCACAGTAACACTGCTTACCTTGGCGGCCTCGAGTGCACAGTGCGGCTTCCTGGCGTCGAGACTCCTGGCCAGCACCGGCAGCGCTTCCCGGCACTCGAACATGGTGCGGATGTGTTCAGTACCGCTGAGCGGCACCTGATGCACAGTAACACTGCTTACCTTGGCGGCCTCGAGTGCACAGTGCGGCTTCCTGGCGTCGAGACTCCTGGCCAGCACCGGCAGCGCTTCCCGGCACTCGAACATGGTGCGGATGTGTTCAGTACCGCTGAGCGGCACCTGATGCACAGTAACACTGCTTACCTTGGCGGCCTCGAGTGCACAGTGCGGCTTCCTGGCGTCGAGACTCCTGGCCAGCACCGGCAGCGCTTCCCGGCACTCGAACATGGTGCGGATGTGTTCAGTACCGCTGAGCGGCACCTGATGCACAGTAACACTGCTTACCTTGGCGGCCTCGAGTGCACAGTGCGGCTTCCTGGCGTCGAGACTCCTGGCCAGCACCGGCAGCGCTTCCCGGCACTCGAACATGGTGCGGATGTGTTCAGTACCGCTGAGCGGCACCTGATGCACAGTAACACTGCTTACCTTGGCGGCCTCGAGTGCACAGTGCGGCTTCCTGGCGTCGAGACTCCTGGCCAGCACCGGCAGCGCTTCCCGGCACTCGAACATGGTGCGGATGTGTTCAGTACCGCTGAGCGGCACCTGATGCACAGTAACACTGCTTACCTTGGCGGCCTCGAGTGCACAGTGCGGCTTCCTGGCGTCGAGACTCCTGGCCAGCACCGGCAGCGCTTCCCGGCACTCGAACATGGTGCGGATGTGTTCAGTACCGCTGAGCGGCACCTGATGCACAGTAACACTGCTTACCTTGGCGGCCTCGAGTGCACAGTGCGGCTTCCTGGCGTCGAGACTCCTGGCCAGCACCGGCAGCGCTTCCCGGCACTCGAACATGGTGCGGATGTGTTCAGTACCGCTGAGCGGCACCTGATGCACAGTAACACTGCTTACCTTGGCGGCCTCGAGTGCACAGTGCGGCTTCCTGGCGTCGAGACTCCTGGCCAGCACCGGCAGCGCTTCCCGGCACTCGAACATGGTGCGGATGTGTTCAGTACCGCTGAGCGGCACCTGATGCACAGTAACACTGCTTACCTTGGCGGCCTCGAGTGCACAGTGCGGCTTCCTGGCGTCGAGACTCCTGGCCAGCACCGGCAGCGCTTCCCGGCACTCGAACATGGTGCGGATGTGTTCAGTACCGCTGAGCGGCACCTGATGCACAGTAACACTGCTTACCTTGGCGGCCTCGAGTGCACAGTGCGGCTTCCTGGCGTCGAGACTCCTGGCCAGCACCGGCAGCGCTTCCCGGCACTCGAACATGGTGCGGATGTGTTCAGTACCGCTGAGCGGCACCTGATGCACAGTAACACTGCTTACCTTGGCGGCCTCGAGTGCACAGTGCGGCTTCCTGGCGTCGAGACTCCTGGCCAGCACCGGCAGCGCTTCCCGGCACTCGAACATGGTGCGGATGTGTTCAGTACCGCTGAGCGGCACCTGATGCACAGTAACACTGCTTACCTTGGCGGCCTCGAGTGCACAGTGCGGCTTCCTGGCGTCGAGACTCCTGGCCAGCACCGGCAGCGCTTCCCGGCACTCGAACATGGTGCGGATGTGTTCAGTACCGCTGAGCGGCACCTGATGCACAGTAACACTGCTTACCTTGGCGGCCTCGAGTGCACAGTGCGGCTTCCTGGCGTCGAGACTCCTGGCCAGCACCGGCAGCGCTTCCCGGCACTCGAACATGGTGCGGATGTGTTCAGTACCGCTGAGCGGCACCTGATGCACAGTAACACTGCTTACCTTGGCGGCCTCGAGTGCACAGTGCGGCTTCCTGGCGTCGAGACTCCTGGCCAGCACCGGCAGCGCTTCCCGGCACTCGAACATGGTGCGGATGTGTTCAGTACCGCTGAGCGGCACCTGATGCACAGTAACACTGCTTACCTTGGCGGCCTCGAGTGCACAGTGCGGCTTCCTGGCGTCGAGACTCCTGGCCAGCACCGGCAGCGCTTCCCGGCACTCGAACATGGTGCGGATGCCGACTGTGTTGTTCAGGATCGCTGAGAGGCATCTTATGCACTCGTATTGCACTCTATCGTAACGGGAGTCGCTGGAAACATTAAATATATTCGCATTCGTAATCGTTAAATAATAATATTATTATAAATACGATAGTTTGAAAGGATTTATGGATCCATATAAGGGTATGTTTGTTACTCTTACGACCGTCCCCAAAATTATATCTATCTGTGGATTGGCTTACTAGCGATAGGAATTTGACATTACCTGTATGGGACTAATGTCAAAATTCTATCTCTGGTAAGCAAATCCAGAGATAGATAGGTTATTGGGAACGGCCGTTAGACGCTAAAAATTCGGATGGGGGAAGCAGTTACACTTACCGATAAAATCCACTTCCACTAGAAGCATGAAATGACAGTTCATTCAATTATTTGTTGAATTTCATTAGCTAAGAAGCTACCAAATTTCAAATTCGAGGTATTTCTCGAAGCGCCACCGTTTTGAAACGCACCTAATGAACCGCACCTTAATTATTCCTCGGAGCGCACCTTTTAGTTACAATTTTTATCGGGAGCGCTACTAAAAGGTGCGCTCCAAGGGACCGTTCAAGTATTACGTAAGCACTATGGGGGGCGGGGGGTCTTTGCTTTGCTTATTTTGGATGACATGGGGGGTAGGGGGGTCAAGATGATGATTACGTCATAGGTAGTTATTTACTTTTTACACGAATACGGCAACCCTTACATTGTCTTTGCTTGAAAATGAAACACTTTTTCGGGGATTCCCGCAAATAATGCATACGTTTAGGCACTCGCTTTAGAACCGAGAAGGGAAATACTGCGTGCTATTCACTTGTCTAAATTTGTGTTTGTTTCGTTTGGATACTATAGCGAGTAGACGTTTTGTAAGCATAGCAAAACAAGTTAACATATAATTTTGTGTTATGTACCTACCTTTGATTCCATTAGCCAAAGTTTAATCTTTAAAAGATGTCGTTTCAAATAAATAAATCCAAGTTGTACCAAAAAATTTAAGAAAATTTAAACACAACTCCGTCTATGATTTTAAAGTATAAATAAGATTAATTAAGATTAGTATAGTATAATTAAGATTTTTATTAAAGGATAATTACTAAGCCTGCCAGTATTGTAAATTTTGACACGTTTGAAAAATACCTTTAGGCCCAAGTTCACGAGCAATATAAACGTCAGTTTTCTTAAAACAACTGTATACTTTGAACATTGAACGTAACAATTAATAGAAAACAGTATTTCTAAGAAAACGGACGTTTATGTGGTCGGTGAACTTGAGTTTAAGACAGATGTTTGACCGACGGATTGTGTGAACGGTGAAACATTGTAAATATCTTACCAACGGACTCCTTACGAACTTCCGGATTTCAAATCTGTCGGTCACGTGATACCTGTCGCGAGTTTATATATTTTTCCCCATACAAAAAGCCATGCTCAGCGCCGCTAAAGAAGTTTTCACTTAAAAACAATAAATTAATTGAAAAATATTTACGTAAGCATGGGGGGAGGGGGTAAGAGCTTTGCTTACTTTTGCTGACAAGGGACAAGTGAGGGGGTAAATAATTGTAATAAATCTGCTTATGTAATACTTGAACGGCCCCCAAGGCATAATAAAGGTGCGCTTCAAAACTGTAGCGCTTCGAATACCCCGCAAATTCTGGCAAGCCAGTTTTTAATTTTTAAATAATATTTTTTTGCTAGTTACATTTTTATTCTCAAATTTAATTATTTTCAATCCAACAATAAACTTACTTGGTATAGCACTGGTTGAGCGTCGTCAGGAGACTCTCAATGCCTTTAGTCCCGAACTCCTCAATCCAGGACAAGGGGTTGTTGGTGAGAGATATCCTGAGGTTCTCCAGGCATCCATGGAGCTTGCCCACTGACAGTTCCGGCTGATTAAGGTATGTGACGTAGTCTGATGGTTTCTCGAACTTCGAACGGCCTTCCTAGAAAATTTTTTTGATGTGAAACTTTTGCTAAATTAACTATGCTCGCTTTCACCTCTAGTCCATAAAATGAAAGTGTCTTCTAAACCAAAATAAGTAACTTAAAACTAGTAGGGGTGCTGGCTAAAACGGGGATTAACTATTTTTAAGGTTCAAAAGGGTAAAACGGGATTCTGCTACTAAGACTTAGCTGGTTTTTTGTCTACTGGCTGTATTTTAAGAACCGTTATAGTAACAGAGTTGAAATTTCCAAGATGTATTTCTGTTGCCGCTATAACAACAAATACTGACGACTAGAATAAAGAGGATCCCCGTACAACAAAGATGATTTTTTAGGGAATGATACAGAAAGCTTCGTGCGCGAAACCGATTCGCATTTGGTCGCTTTTATAGATTTTTAAAAACAAAAGAATATTTTGGAACAAAAAAGACCGTATTTTTGTGACGTGACAACTCTAACGGGATACAATAAAGATAGTTCTATAACCGCGCACAATTTACACTCAGAATTGAATTCGAAGGACAAACGAGTGCGAGTTGGACTCGCGCACGAAAGGTTCCGTACACGTTTGTTGTATGGGGACCCCCTTAATATATTTTTTTTAATTTTTTGTATTTTGTAGCTGCTACGGAGATACATCATTTGTGAAAATTTCTGCTTTCTAGCTATAACGGTTAATGAGATACAGTCTGGAGACAAACAGACAGACAACGAAGTTTTAGTAATAGGGTCCCGTTTTACCCTTTCGGGTACGGTACCCTAAAAACGAGTTCTCTCCAAAATAACTACAAAAGAAACTAACCTGCGTGTTAACAAACTTGTAGGCAACCAGCATCTTCTTCTTCTGATCCCGAGGGTACTTCCTCAACGGCTCCTTCTTCTCCTCATTGAGATTCATATCCGCCTGTAAACGTAAGAAAACATTAACAAATGCATACATTTATCACTCTACCTACACTCTGCAGTCATGTCGGATTGCCGTCCCATCGCGCTATGAAAGTGAGGGAAATGGCAGTGCACCTGTGTCTGCGAAAGTGCTTGTGCACTATAATATGTCCTGCGCAGCTGGCTGATCTCTTTATATGAGAACAGCCGCCGTAGCCCGCCTAGATGCCGTTATTATTAACCAGCTGTTGTCTCGTAGTTTCACCCGTATTCCGTGGGAACTTCTTGCCTAAAGCAGACGAAATATAGCCTATATTATTCGGCGAGTCTATCTTTCCACCAGTGGAATAATATTTCAAACCGGTTCGGTCGTTTCGGACCCTCATAAGCACAGAAATAAATCTGTCCTCTTTATGATATCAATACTAGCTTCCGCCAGTGGTTTCAACCGCATCCCGGGGGAAACTTCTTGCCATACCCAGATCAAATATACTACCACGTTACTCGGTGATCTTACTAGCGATCTCTCTAGCTTTCCAATATTGAAATAATGTTTCAAACCGGTTCAGTCGTTTTGGAGCCTCATATGTACAAAAAGAAATCTGTCCTCTTTACTACATTAGTGTAGATGAATATATATTTACCAGCATCTCCTCAAACCGCCGATGCAGCTGCGCATCATCTAGCGCGTCAATCTTGCTGGTGTACTCCGCGGTGGCCGAGGGCTCGTCATCCTCAGCCCTTGGCTCGGTGCCGCGCGGCACCGTGTCATACCCTCGCTCGATCTGCCCCCCGCCCTTCTTCGGCCTCCCGAACCATGTGTCCAGCTGGAACAAAGGAATAGGACTCTTAGAACAGATATGGGTAAGAGGATAAAACTAAGAAATCGAAGGTCTACTACTCCAGTTGAGACGACAAAAAATGTCCCCATATCTCGTAAACCATGTTAGCTAGAGAGCTGAAATTTTCACAGATTACAAATGGGTACTAAAGATTATCACCAGAATAAGAACTTTAGGGAGCTCCAATACGACGATAAGCGTCATTTTTCGAACGAATTTCTCGAACGGAATCGAACGGAACTCTTTTGGCCTGTTTTAAATCAGTTGGCCACTTTATCTCGGTTCAACAATCGTATTGTATGGACTTAACCATGCGTCCAAACATCACTTATAATGGGAGGATTCTAATGTATAACATGGCATAAACTCTTCATAGTATCCTTAACAATTAATGTAAATATTGAAAGGCGGAAGCCATAATTAAGTCTTGCCACCACTTGAAATGAAGTATTCCGCGAAGCGTCACCGTTTTGAAACGCACCTAACGAAGCGCTCCTATATTATTTAGAATTCGGAGCGCACCTTTTAATTAGAATTTTATTAAATTGTTATCGAGAGCGCTACTAAAAGGTGCGCTTCAAAACATTGGTGCTTCGAGGAATACCTCCTTAAAATATTATACAAAATGTTTAAACATTTTGGGAACTAATTAACAAAATTATTGAGAACATAAATAAAGTGACTGCTAATTTCTATAACCTATCCAACCGTTTTTTGCGATCAGAGATTGAAATTTGACATCCTACTAATATCATAAACGCAAAAGTTTGTATGTTTGTTTGCTTGTTACTCCTTCACGCAAAAACTACTGGGCGGATTTTGATGAAACTTGGCAGTACTTTTTATCCGGGTGCGGGAAAGTTCTTGAAGCAGCGGGTGAAACAGCTAGCACAAGCAAATTTAATATCAAAACTCAATCTCAAACCCTTTAAAGGTAAAATAGGTCCTTGAAATCCGCTACAGGCAAAAAAAAAATAAAAAAAAACACCTTATTTAAAACTTAACAAACAAAACAATAACGAGAACACACATGCAAACACACACAAGCGCACAAAATCAAAAAACTTATACCAACACTGATAAAACTGTCCGAAAAAAAAGAAAAACAATTTGAAAAACCTTGTGGAAGCATTTTCGCAACGGACCGTCACACCGACTTAGAATCGATTACTAACATAATCGATTACGACAGTATTCGGTTTGTATACAATACTGAATCGATTGACGCCCTTACAAGTCACACAATGGACAATGTGCAATGGTTGTCCTAAATGTACACACGACAGCAGGTCAACGTACACGAATCTGTCAAATTTTACCAATCGAATATTAACCTTCTGCTATTGCGATAAGGTTAAAAATCTATTGCAGAAATTTGACAGATTGTGGTAACTTGATGGTTGTCTGTACTGGCGATGTGGTGTTACAAAATTTTATATATAGTTTATGGTCTATGGTCTTTTTATGGAATATGTCGGTGTGAAATTTTAATGTAGAAGAAGATAAACGTCAGTTTTTTTTAAACAATTGTTAAACTATGAATATTCACGTTCAATTTTCAAAGTAGACAGTTGATTTACGAACAGATAGACAACGAAATTTTAGTAATAGTGTCACATTTAACCCTTCGGATCTGTTTTTTAGGCTTCGTAACCCAAAAAAACTGGTATTATTTGTCAGTGAAAATGGTTCTAAAAGGTTGATCGATAATCCCGCATAAACCAATATAAGCCAGTGGTTCCTAATTTTATATATAATACATAGGAATATATAATTTAATAATCTATACATATAATAAAACAGTAAAAAAATCGTGTCTGTACATTTAATATTTTTACAAAACAAAATATGTAGGGTTATTAGAAATTGAAAGAAGAGTAAGAATTCGAAAAAAAAATTTTGTCTGTTTGTATGTTTGAATGTTTGTTTGTTTGTTTGTCTGTTTGCACACGCTAATCTCAGGATCCACTGGACGGATTTAGATGAAACTTGGCAGACATATAGCTTATATATCAGAATAACATATAGGCTATATTTTTTTTGGAAATTCGCTCTTTAAGGGGGTAAAAAGGAGGGGGTAAGTTAGTATGAAACTCCGTCAGTTTTGAAGCTAATTCGATTAAACTTAATATTTGGCTATTTGGTTAGAAATTGGACGTAGTTATGCAAAAACGTTCCAACCCACAAGTCACCCGAAATCGAGATAATGTGATCAAAATACTTTTTATGACACCTAGTATCAGATTAGCAAAAACGTTTCAAGTTTTAAGTCTTCTGTCAGAAAATAATTTTCTCACTTTTGTTCCAACCCACAACCTTTATCACACAATAACTATTTTTATTTTGTTAAAACGTCACAAAAATCTTGTAGCGTTTTAGCAAAACTATGTAAATCCATTTTATTTTGTAACAAATGTTCCATTTATATTTGGAACGTTTTTGCAAAAAGGCTTTCTGTATGGAAGTAGCTTTTAACTTAATTCGCAAAAACGATCCAATATCTGAAAATTTGTATATTTTGGTAGTTAATATATATTTTTTCTTATCTTAGACTCCCATCCTACATGAAAAACGATATTTTTTCGGTATCTTGAGTCAGGGTATAGTTTTTACCTAACGATACTGATTTTTCAAAAATTGAAACTGCGCTTAAAAAGCAACAACTTGTTTATACAGCTGACGAATAAACATGAACTATGAAAAATGCTAGAAAAAG
>NWSH02000305.1:4199689-4209911 GCA_002382865.2 Heliothis virescens
CAGGAGACGGAAGGACGCAATGAGCCACCGAACTCACCGCCGCACAGACCCACGCCTACGGTGGTCCGGGAGTCATCTCTTGACACCCGACGCCCGGTGGTGTCTACAGGTCCACGCAACGGCCGGGATGGCCGGTGCGGACTCGCAGCCGCTCCGCCGCCTCCTTCCTCTAGGGCATAAACTGGCTTCGCAGAAGGAGCGACGGCATCCCATTCCATCATCGGCCCCGCACCATGGCTTGACCAGGGCTAGGCGCCAGAGGTCGCCGCCGCCAATTGCCGCCTAAGAGGACACAGCGGTGGCCATCCCAGGCAGGACACACCTCCACAGTGTGGCTCCACCGTGTCTCTGACCGTCCGCGCAGTGGTTGACACCGGGCGCAACCTCCCGCCCAATGCGAATGCAGTTTACCTCCCGAAACATCCGTGGTCCGGTGAGACCTGCGTCATCGGAAGTGAGGGCGCCAATGACTTCCTCCCGAGCCACTCCTCAAAGAGGGGACTTACGCCACTATTGTGGCGTTGCCGCTTCCTTTTTACCCGCCTTAAACGAGGCGAATTTCCAAAAAAATATATAGCCTATATGTTATTCTGACATATAAGCCTATAATATGCCTGCCAATGTTTCATCAAACGATCCCGTCGCAGTGGATCCTGAGATTAGCGTGTGCAAAGCAGAACAAAAAACATATAAAATTACCAAACATTCTGGCGCCCGCGCACACGATATTACCACGACGCCCCACCATCCACACGTCCCGCATTTCGAGTGAGTCGCGACATTGTAATGCATTGTATCGTCATCAATATAAAATATGTACCGAATTGTCTCTGTGCGCATATTAAAAATATTACTTCCCGAGGGAACAACATGGCCGTACTCCGGAGTACGGAGTTGTTCCCTCGGGAAGTAATATTTTTAATACGCACAGAGACAGTTCGGTACATATTTTATATTGATGACGATACAATGATACAATGTCCGGACTCACTCGAAATGCGGGACGTGTGGATGGTGGGGCGCGTGGTAATCGGTGCGCGGGCGCCAGAATGTTGGTATATTTATATGTTTGTTTGTCTGTTTGCACACGCTAATCTCAGGATCCACTGGACGGATTTTGATGAAACTTGGCAGGCATATTATAGCTTTATATGTCAGAATAACATATAGGCTATATATTTTTTTGGAAATTCGCTCTTTAAGGGGGTAAAAAGGAGGGCACGCCACAATAGTGGCGGTAAGTCCCCTCTTTGAGGAGTGGCTCGGGAGGAGTCATGGCGCCCTCACCTTCCGCATGACGCAGGTCCTCACCGGACACGGATGTTTCGGGAGGTACCTGCATCGCATTGGGCGGGAGGTGGCGCCCGGGTGTCACCACTGCGCGGACGGTCCAGAGGACACGGTGGAGCACACTGTGGAGGTGTGTCCTGCCTGGGATGGGCACCGCCGTGTCCTCTTAGCGGCAATTGGCGGCGGCGACCTCTGGCGCCTAGCCCTGGTTCAAGCCATGGTGCGCGGGCGAGATGGAATGGGATGCCGTCGCCTCCTTCTGCGAAGCAGTTATGCTAGAGAAGGAGGCGGCGGAGCGGCTGCGAGTCCGCACCGGCCATCCCGGCCGTTGCCGTGGACCTGGTAGACACCACGGGCGTCGGGTGTCAAGAGATGACTCCCGGCCACCGTAGGCGTGGGTCTGTGGGCGGTGAGTTTCGGGTGGCTCATCGTCCTTCCGTCTCCTGAGAGACGACAGGCCCGTGTCGGCGGCGCGCGTTGTTCCACGCGCTCCTCAGAGAGTGTCAGCAAACCCCTGCGGGGCCCACTAGGGCCAGAGCCCGTCGGGGCTGCGGGTTGTTCGAAAGAGTTACCGCGGCCCTGGCACACAAAGGGCTCCGAAGGAACACGGTGGGTTTTAGTCAGTAAAAGTCTGACACTCCCTTCCGCTATCACCCACAGCGGGAGGGGTCATACTGATGATTTCCCATCGATATAAAAAATAAAAATAACAAAAAAAAGGGGTAAAGGGAAAAAAAGGAGGGGGTAAGTTTGTATGAAACTCCGTCAGTTTTGAAGCTAATTCGATTAAAATTAATATTTGGCTATTTGGTTAGAAATTAAGAATGACGCAATAAGGATTTTTGGAAATTCTGCCTTAACGGGGGTGAAAAAAGGGGGGGGTAAGTGTCTATGAAACTCCGTCAGTTTTGAAGCTAAATTGATGAAAATTATAGCTGTTTCTGCCCTTCGTTTTGTGACGGTGTCGCTGTTTTTCACACGTACAGCTTTATGTAGCTTTCTCGCGCGTAACTAGTCCAATAAGTGTTCACTTTTGCCGATAGATGGCGTTATCCATACATTCTAAAAAGGCACTCAATGCAATGGTATGGTATGATAAGTCTGAAACATCTCGAATCGTCTCGCGCAACCCATCGTTTTCCCCGGGCTCCTAGAATTCGACATCAGATCAGATGTTTAAGATCTTTCATTTTGATGACCCGTTATCGCTGGCATAAGCGACATGTTCCGCGTACGAAGTCGCGGCAGAAGCTAGTTCAGAAATAAAGGTTAAGAAAGACATCAGACTTCAGTAGAAAACAGCAACAAAAATAGATATGTACCGATTTGTATTTTGTCAACTACAGAAATAAAGTCTAAGGTTGGTTGTACACGCGCGATTTTACGACTTCAGAAATTATTGTTTATTTGTTAAACGCGATGTAAATAAAGACATGATCATGATCAGAGATCATGTACTTACATTTGTAAGATTTATAGATAAACCTACTTGTTAAAATTTCGGAAGTAAAAACCTAAAAGTTTTTAGTTTCAAGTAGGAGTTATCTTGGAGATCCTATGTTGGAGAGCACGTTAATGTCAGTCCTGTTGATCTCTTTCCGGTTTTGTCTGTTTCCGAGAGTGAGGAATAGGGAGTGCACCTGTGTCACAGCAAATGTGCAGCCATTACAATATGTCCTGCGCAGCTGGCTGATCTCCTTATATGAGAACAGCCGCTATGGCCTACGATTAGGGCTCCATTATCATAGACACGATTGCCTAATGGTGAAGGTAAACATTATGAAGAAAGTGGCATCTAAAAGTGATATCACCTCTACCTTGAGAGCACGTGGTAATTAACGCTAATTCCTTCTCTGTATGAAAAGAGTACTGTGCCCAGGGGGTGATTCTCTAACGCATCTTTACAACCAAGAAATCATCATTGCAACATCTGTAAGTCCGCGATCGCAGCGCTTCAACGATGTTGACGGTGCGACATAGAACTAAAATATGGTTCCAAATGTATGAAAAATCATCCTCGCCTTCGAAGACAACGACGACTTTGCCTTCAATTTTATCCTTCAAACCGAAAAGCTTGTCATTTGTGAGGTCGTCGTTGTTGTCATCTATGATGTGTCAGTTATAGAGAATCGCATGGCTGTAGTGGGACAGTAAAAAGGCCAGTTATCTATATCTATACTAATATTATAAAGCTGAAGAGTTTGTTTGTTTGAACGCGCTAATCTCAGGAACTACTGGTCCGATTTGAAAAATTCTTTCAGTGTTAGATAGCTCATTTATCGAGGAAGGCTATAGGCTACTTTTTATCCGGGTGCGCGCAGTAGTTCCCACGGGAAAAGGTGAAGCGGGTAAATAAATAAAGTCGTACCTAGTTTATTTTAGTTTCTTTGTCGTAAAATCGTGTGTGTTGTAATAAGCCTTAAGTACTTGGACAAGTGTCAAGTGGTCATCTACTTGAAATAAATATGTAAATATGACAATGATCACATTGTGTTTATTGTAATTAAGAATGAGACCCTCTCGCCCCGCACCATGGCTTGAACCAGGGCTGGGCGCGAGAGGTCGCCGCCGCCAATTGCCGCTACGAGGACACGGCGGTGCCCATCCCAGGCAGGACACACCTCGACAGTGTGCTCCACCGTGTCCTCTGGACCGTCCGCGCAGTGGTGACACCCGGGCGCCACCTCCCGCCCAATGCGATGCAGGTACCTCCCGAAACATCCGTGTCCGGTGAGGACCTGCGTCATGCGGAAGGTGAGGGCGCCATGACTCCTCCCGAGCCACTCCTCAAAGAGGGGACTTACCGCCACTATTGTGGCGTGCCCTCCTTTTTACCCCCTTAAAGAGCGAATTTCCAAAAAAATATATAGCCTATATGTTATTCTGACATATAAGCTATAATATGCCTGCCAAGTTTCATCAAAATCCGTCCAGTGGATCCTGAGATTAGCGTGTGCAAACAGACAAACAAACATATAAATATACCAACATTCTGCGCCCCGCGCACCGATTACCACGCGCCCCACCATCCACACGTCCCGCATTTCGAGTGAGTCCGGACATTGTATCATTGTATCGTCATCAATATAAAATATGTACCGAACTGTCTCTGTGCGTATTAAAAATATTACTTCCCGAGGGAACAACTTCCCGTACCCGGATAAAAAGTAGCCTATGTTGTTCCTCAGGGTGTATTCTATCTCTGTACCAAATTTCATCATAATCGGCTCACTGGTTTAGGCGTGAAAGCGTAACAGACAGACAGACAGACAGACAGACAGACAGACAGAGTTACTTTCGCATTTATAATATTAGTAGGGATTTTAGGGTTCGTCACAAAAAAGTGTGACCAAGGACCTTTCTACTCCGTTCTGAGTCAACAAACTCAGCGGGTTCCTTTAGAGCCAAAGCATTTTGGGGCTGCGAGATGGTTCGAAAGAGTTACCTCGGCCCAGGTACACAAAGGGCTCAAGAAGGAACACGGTGGGCTTTAGTCAGTAAGAGTCTGACACTCCCTCACGCTGCACCACCCACAGCGGGAGGGGTCATTTAATGATATCCCATCAGAAAGGACCTTCTTACTCAATCTCCATTTGTATGATAGTATAGAAGTATTATTTACATACTTGTATGTGTAAATGTGCATGCATATATTCACAAAATACATACTTATTTCAGCATAGACAATAATACTGAGGATAACGAACAAAACAATATTAAAAAAAAACATTGTCAATGTTATTTTTGTCACCTTCATTTGTGTACAATCAACACAACAACCCACCTCAATCTGTCAAATGTCTTCAACAGATTTTCAACCTTATCGCAATATTGGAAGGTTAATGTTCGTTTGGTACACTTTGACAGATTCGGGTAGGTGCTCTGACTATACTTGGTGAGGGATCATTGACATCGCGGTTATGGCTCTTTAATGGACTCTAATGGATTCTATATGAGTCAAATGTACCATTACAAAGAACATTAGCAATATCTGATATTTGTAATTTTATTTTAGTGCACTTTCTTACTGCGGAAGTCAATATTCTGTCTATCTCTGGATTTGCTTACTAGAGATAGAATTTTGACATTAGCCCCGTACAAGTAATGTCAAATTCTTATCTCTAGTAAGCAGATCCAGAGATAGATAGGTTATTGGGAATGGCCGTTAGTGTATTGGACACCATTGAATTTGATGAAGCCAATATGAGCGTATGCAGATCCTGAATTAAATTTCTGACTGACGTCCTCCTGTCTCCTGCCAATTTCTTTTTCTCATTACTAAGTTTCAAAGATTCCCAGACAAAGTTCAGATAACTTTGTTTTTCATACAAATATATGAATAACAAAGTTATAATTTGCGGTTTCACACGTATATTTAAGTGTTTAGTATTTGTTGTTAAAGCAGCAACGGAAATACATCATTTGTGAAAATTTCAGCTTTCTAGCTATCACGGTTAATGAGATACACCGTGGAGACCGACAGACAGACAATGAAGTCTTAGTAATAAGGTCCCATATTACCCTTAGTAGAGTACTTAATAGAGTCTTCCCAGCACAAACACATAGGAAGTGGTGAAGGGCGGGCGTTTTTGGGGCTGTCTGATGTAATTTTGACGTTCGAAAAGTGCTGTTTTCAGCCTACTTTGAATAAATGCATTTTGATTTTGGAACAAAACTGACCCTTTGTCGGAGAACTTTTTACGAATAAAAACGTGTACCATTTAATCAGGTAAGTATGATTCAACAAGAACGTCATGATGACATCATCACTGACTCCTGGCTTCGTTCCAAGATTAAGAGAGTCTTTAAACTGAGGGCGATGCTAATAAAATGTACATGTTTAGCTTGATGTGTTTATTTACTGATTAACAATATAATCGCCGGTGTTTATTTTTGTTACGAATTTATTGAGTTTGAGCTGCAGAAGTAAAGTTAAGTAAAGCAAGTTGTAAAGAGTTACCGCAGTGCTGGTACACAAAGGGCTCCCGAAGGAACACGGTGGGTTCTAGTCAGTAAAAGTCTGACACTCTCACGCTGCCACCCACAGCGGGAGGGGTCATATGATGATTTCCCATCGATAAAAAAAGCGGCACAAGCATTATACATTTTTTGTTACGTTTTTTGTGTTTTTGTCTGTCTGATCAAAGTCAAAATGAAATGTTTTTATTTCAAATAGACCTCTCATGAAACGTCACAGCCGGCAAGAAGCTCCATGGACTAAAAAACTTCGGCTGAATAAGTACTAAAACAACACTTAATTTGAAGAGCAGCTTAAATTAGTAACGTTTGAGTATTTCGATATATATAATCAAATTAAAATCAAAAAGCATTTATTCAAAGTAAGCTGAAAACAACACTTTTCGAACATCAAAATTACATGAGACAGCCCCAAAAACGCCCGCCCTTTCGCACTTCCTACGTTTTTTTGCTGGGAAGAAGTGGCGCAACAAACTCTCCAGCAAATACATAGTTTTAGCTAGTCAAATCGGTCCAGTAGTTCCTAAGATTAAATAGCGCATTAATATCTCTACATATATTATCGTCAACCGACCTAACTGCAAAACGTCATATACATAGTTAACACACAATGACGTCACAAAAACCGTTAAACGTATCCCGAACCGAACAATTAGAATCGGGATCGCGACCGATATTTTTGAATTAAGAACGGACACTGAAAGATGATTCACGTAACATGCGTCGGCGCCAGTCAAGCGATATGTATTTATAGTGCGGATCTCGAAATTACTCGAAAAAAATTTTTTTTTATTTCGTACTCAATAAAAATAGTATCTAAAATCGTCATCTAACTTTAGCAAATATGGTGATTAACGCTCACTCCTTCTCCGTGTAAGAAGAGGCCTAGGCCGGGTGCCCTGATGAACTCAAATACCGTAAGGATTTTGTGGAAGGCCAGGGCTGCGGGATTCTTCGAATAAGTTACCGCGGCCCAGGCACATAAAGGGCTCAAGAAGGAACACGGTGGGTTTTAGTCAGTAAAGGTCTGACAATCCCTCACGCTGCTCCCACAGTGGGAGGGGTCATCTGATGATTTACCAGCGAAAAAAAGAAAAAGTTCTGAAATTGTCATCTAACTTTAGCAAGCATGACGATAAACACTCATTACTTCTGTGTGAAAAGAGGCCTGTGCCAAGTGCCCTGAGTCAGCCCTGATGAACATAGCCTCAAAACTCAAAAACGGACGACAGCATAATTAGGAAGAGAGCAAGCAGACGATGATTTCTGGAAAGTACCTGCTTCTCTTTCCACGTTAAAATCCAAACGAACTAGCAATAGAAGATGTAATATTTACAAACAAGTTAAATAACATCTAATAACAGACGTTAATTTGGCAACTACACACTTCCAAACAATATATCATGCTTGAATGATCTCATTTCATCCTAAAACTACAAATGACGTCATTATGTACTTATGCAGTATTTGTGACTAGGAATAATTTATCTAAATTGCCAATACGTCCGCCAATACTAGCAAAAACATTCGTCATTGTTTAGCGAAAAACTTTCGTCATTATGAATATGATTGGTTTTAAATAGTCGTTCGTTGCCTGAATCTATGCATCAGAACTCCATCTAAAAGTTATTAAAAATAATAAAGACTGACACAAAAATATGAAAAATATTAATGAGTTTGTATCTTTCCGAGTAGATCGGTGCTTAATTTCAAAGGCATATTCTATGGTTCATCACGATTCTTCTTATTATCAATTCAATCTTATTTATATTTATATGAAAATAAAAAACCTTTTCGTTTTTGTTTCTGTTTTCTCCGAGTTTTGCAAATGTCGACTTGCGGGACTATAGATACGGCTGCATTAATGAACATTGAGGGGCAACTTAATTACTCACTTTAATCAAGCATGACATAATCTAGAATTTCCTACGGGTCAGCGACTGGAATAGTATAATTATTGCATCACTAGTTGTTTCACTCGCGTCCCATGCGAACACCTTCCTGTATCCGGACAAAATATAGCCTTTGTTACTCGGAGACAGTCTAGCTTTGCTACGGTGAAAGAATTTTTGAAATCAGTTCAGTAGTTTCGGAGCTTGTATTGTAATCATCTACCTAGCCTTTTCCTAACCCGGTTTGGGGTGCGCTTCCAGTCTAAACGGATGCAGCTGAGAACCAGTGTTTTACACGGTGCGACTGCCTATCTGACCTCTACAACCAAGTTACCCGGGCAACCCGATACCCCTTGGTAAGACTGGTTGTCAGACTTACTGGCTTCTGGCTTCCCGAACCGTACCATACGACCGATTCGCGCGCCTTTAACTTAGCCACGAGCTCTTCCATACTACAGTTTTAACGTGAAAATGTACACGAAATAGTGTCCTCAGTATATGTCTGAAAAGCGTAATAAATCTTAGGTATAATGTTTATGCTAATTTTAACCAAACAACTGCTAATTCAATTAAACAGGTCAACATCTCCCGCAGATTTTATAATTAAGTTTTCATAGCTTTGTTTACATAACAAAAACATGACCACATGTGGGCTTCAGCCATTTTGGGTATACACTAACTTCCTTCAGCGGCTTTACCCGCGTCGCGTGAGAAATAGCCGCAAACCCGGATAAATGGCCTATCTCAATAAATGGGCTATCTAACACTGAAATATTTTTTCAAATCGGACCAGTAGTTCTTGAGATTAGGGCATTCAAACAAACTCCTAATAAGAAGTGCTTGCAAAGTCGGTCGTATGGCTAAGCAACGCTTGTCTCGGTCGGTGGATGAGTGACCATCTTGTCATAACGGGTTCTTCCGTGTTTCGGAAGGCACGATAAACTGGTGGGTCCCGGCTGTTTGTTCAGGCTTTCTGGCTTTCTGACTACCCGTAACGTACTGCCCAAAGATGTTCAAAATGAACAGCCGGACCCACCCAGTTTATCGTGCCTTCCGAAACCACGGAAGAACCCGTGTATGACAAGATGGTCACTCATCCACGACCGAGACAAGCGTTGCTTAGCCATACGACCGACTTTGCAAGCATTCTTATTAGAGTTTGTTTGATATGCCCTAATCTCAATAGAACTACTTGGTCCGATTGAAAAATATTTCAGTGTTAGATAGCCCATTTATTGAATAGGCCATTTATCCGTGTTTGCGGCTATTTCTCACGCGACGCGGGTAAAGCCGCTGAAGGAAGTTAGTGTATACCCAAAATGGACTGAAGCCCACATGGGTCAGTTTTTGTTATGTAAACAAAGCTATGAAACTTAATTATAAATCTGGGAGAGATGTTGACCTGTTAATTGATCTTAGCAGTTGTTTCGGTTAAAATTAGCATAACATTATACCTAAGATTTATTACGCTTTTCCAGACATATACTGAGGACAACTATTTCGTGTACATTTTCAACGTTAAAACATGAGTATGGAAAGCTACGTGGCTAAGTTAAAGAGCGCGCGAAATCGGTCCGTATGGTACGTTCGGGAAGCCATGAAGCCAGTAAGTCTGACAACCAAGTTCGCAGGGGTATCGGGGTTTGCCCGGGTAAACTGTTGTAGAGGTCAGATAGGCAGATCCACCGTGTAAAACACTGTCTCAGCTCGCATTCCGTTTAGACTGGAAGCGCACCCCCAAACCGGGTTAGGAAAGGCATAGGTAGGATGATTACAATACAAGGCTCGAAACACTGAACTGATTTCAAAAATTCCTTTCAACCGTTAGCAAAGCTAACTGCTCCGAGTAAAAAGGCTATACTTTTGTCCGGATTACAGGAAGGTTTTGCGCATGGGGACGCGATGAACAACGAGTATCGGTGATGCATTAATTAACTATTCCAGTCGCATGACCGTAGGAAATTCTAGTATTATGTCATGCTTGATTAAATGTGAGTATTAAGTTGGCCCATCCAATGTTCATTAATGCAGCCTGGTATCATAGTCCGCAGCGAAAGCCTCAG
>NWSH02000305.1:4220272-4234960 GCA_002382865.2 Heliothis virescens
TTCCAGTAGCAGACACCGAGGGTATACCTTCAGGTCACTCCACGTTAGCAGTCACCAAAGTACTAAACGTTCTTTTTTAGTGAAATATGTACAATATTGCATAATATATATTTTCAACAGAGGTGTAATAATAAAAATCAATAATCTTAGCTTGGAAGGATCAAATTTGGTTAGTCGAATAATTTGTATTTGTACAGCGATCTTTTTCAACACGAGCAGCTGGAAACGAGCGATACGGTGTCCTCTCACGACGGCGGCCGAGCGCAGACTGAGGCAGACTGAGGCTTTCGCACAATCGTGGGTCGGAAGGAATACAAATAAAATAGCCCTTATTACAAGCGATTAAGACTCATCGGTAGTAACAAAATATGTGAAATAAATTGGTTTTGTTTTTATTTTTTCTAAGCTTATTCATAGCACAATACTGTATTTTTTTTTCCTTACATTTAATCTTGACTATGTTTGCCTATTTACAAAAAATAAATCAATATTAAATTACTTTAATCTTAGTAGAAAATTGTACCTAAACTTGACCCGGTATCGTGAATTTTGTAGAAAGGGGTTACGAAATAACTTTTTTGTGATATCAAAAATTTATTTTTTCAAAAAAAACCTTCGTTGCGTTTATAGTTGAAGACCTAAGCTATAAGAAGGAGTTATTTTCATATTTGATTTGGCGTGATTTAGTCGCAAAATGTACCGAAAAACAGCTTAATTTTGCTCAAGCTGCAAACGCGTCCTTCATGCTCAAAACCTTCGATGAAATACTAATCGAAAAAGCGTGACAAATATATCAGAAGAAAATCATTATTATTGATATTTGAAATACTTGCAATATACTATAACGACCTTCTAATAAACATGATGTAAAAATCGTGACTACAGAACAGTATACCATAGAAATCACGTCATTGAAGTCGCAGGCGCGACTTCACAGTACAAGAATGACTCCATAATCAGTAAGAGTCTGACAATCCCATACACTCCCCTTACAGTAGGGTCATTTGATGATACCCCACCTCGCAACAAAAACATTAAAGAATAGCTTTTTCCCGCGTCTGGACGGAAGTATTTCCCACACCCAGATACAAAGTAGCTTATATGTATGTTATTCTTCTTCTGATCGAATGAGGTGCAGGTATAATCACATAACAAGCCCTAGTGTCAGACAGAGTTTACTCAAATCCACCTGTCTCCGACGTGAAATTGTACTGGCTGCTACTGAGTAGACGACGAGATTCGGGGGCTTTACTTGCCCTCCAAAGCACGGGATATTCTGATGTGTAAGCCTAATTGTAAATTAGCTTCTTAGCCTAATTGTAATTGCTCCCCTATACTTCCTAAGAAACCTTCATACCTAACTTTCTACGCTCAGTAGTTTCAGCTGTGCGTTGTCTGTCAGTCACTCAGTTATGTATATTGATCGATAAATAGTATCCATCTCTAATCTCAGTGCATACCAAAGCGCATTGTTATATTATCTGGTGGGTTAACGCGGAAACCGTTATCATATCGCCGCTTAAGGCAAGTCCTCAATGCTGCCGATAATCTAAAGTGGCAATAACATTATACGGGCGAAAATAACTTTGTGCTAAGGGTTAACCAGTGCTGCGGGATCGTTTGAAAGACTAGTCTGAGTTACCGCGACCCTGGCACACAAAGAGCTCCCGAAAAAACACGATGGCTTTTAGTCAGTAAAAGTCTGACACTCCCTCACGTTGTCACCCACAGCGGGAGGGGTCATTGTGATGATTTCCCATCGATAAAAAAAGAGGTTGAAGAGTACCGCGGAATCGTTCGAAAAAGTTACCGTGGCCCTGGGACACAAAGGGCTCCAGAAGGAACGAAAGTGAGTTTTACTCAGTAGAAGCAGTAGAAGTCTGATGCCCTCTCACGCTGCACCCACAGCGGGAGCGATTTCACCCACATTCCGTGGGAACTACCTCATGCAACCGGATAAAAAATTGCCTATAGCCTTCTTCGATACATGGGGTATCTAACACTGAAATATTTTTTCATATCAGTCGGGAATGAAAATATGGGGAAGAAGGAAAATATAATATAGTACTAGCTGCTGCCAGCGACTTTGCCCGCGCAAAACTTAGAATCCCGTTTTCCCCGTTCCCGCGGGAATATCGGGAAATCCTTTCTTAGCGGATGCCTACGTCGTAACATCTACCTGCATGCCAAATTTCAGCCCGATCCCTTCAGTGGTTTGGGCTGTGCGTTGATAGATCACTATGTCTGTCAGTCAGTCACCTTTGAGTTTTATATATTTGGATGTATAAAAATCGCTACAACTGGCACCTCACAAACTCGTGACTTATGTAAGGTCAACTATCAACAAAGCTTTCAAGTTCACTAACTGCGTAAACCAATATTCTGTCTATCTCTGGATTTGCTTGCTAGAGATAGGACTTTGACATTACTTGTATGAGGCTAATGTCAAAATTCTGTCTCTAGTAAGCAAATCCAGAGATAGATAGGTTATTGGGAACGGCCGTAAACCAGTTTAAACTATTGTAATAGAAACATTATGTTGTATTATATGTTTATAGCTAGTTTTGTTAATATGTTGCCTGACTGCATTCCTATTGACTTCCGAATTCTAATTGTCATTCGTTTATCTGCGTTTGAATAAATACATTATAAAAAACAAAAGAATATACGAATTAATTTGTTAAGCCTATTAATTTGTTTGTTGAACAGTTTATTTCGCTCTTTACTCGCAAAATAATGAGTTTGTTGTATGGGAGCCCCCTTTTTTTTTAATATATCCATGGGAAATCATCAGTATGACCCCTCCCGCTGTGGGTGACAGCGGAAGGGAGTGTCAGACTTTTACTGACTAAAACCCACCGTGTTCCTTCGGGAGCCCTTTGTGTGCCAGGGCCGCGGTAACTCTTTCGAACAACCCGCAGTCCCGACGGGTATGGGAGCCCCCTCAAATATTTATTTTGTTCTGGTTTCCAGTACTTATTGTTGTAGCTGCAACTGAAAGACATCATCTGTGATAATGTCATCTGTCCAGCTATCATGGTTCATGAGATACAGCCTGGTGACAGGCAGAAAGACGTACACCGTCATTTTATCGCAGTGCACAATTACAATATTGTAGAGAAATGGGTCAAAGCCAAATATCGTTGAATTCTATTTATACCTTGAAGTGGTACCTACAGTCGAATAAATTATTTTCATATTTTCCTCTCCACTCAAATTAATTCTGAATTGTATTTCGAGGTCAAGGGAAATCTATCAAATTATTTGCATCAGTTGCCAAGTTTTCTGTCTGCCTTAGATTTTAACAAGACCTGATCCCAAAAGGGTAAATTTTCGAAAATCACTGACCGACAAAAAGGCAATATGTGTATAATGTCAAGAACAGGACTATTTATCAACTGACATTCTCTAGTTTCTGGTAAAATATGGGTCATTGACCTGACCTTTTCCCGTCTGCCAAAGTTTAGAAACTTTAATTTATGGCACGATGAAACCTATCGGAAAAGGGAGAGAATACGACACAAAAACAGCAAAAAAAACACGGGCGGTCTTAAGTCGGGAAGTCGAAGAGGGCTTTTAGGGTATAAATTGATTTATCTATCACTAGTTCCAACAAAACTACAAGCCCTACAAAGGCAAAGTTAAATGTAAAGGACGTTTAAACTTATTACACGTGATTTCAAATTGTATGTGATCAATTCAAACAGTACTAAAGTTTTTGGTTTTTTTTTTAATAGCCTTTTTTTTTTATTGTCCCACTGCTGGGCACAGGCCTCCTCTCAAATTGAGAAGGATTGAGCGTTAATCACCACGCTTGCTCAATGCGGGTTGGTGATTTCAGACTTTATAGTCCAGGTTTCCTCAAGATGTTTTCCTTCACCTTTTATCAGCCATTGGTGTCTAAGAAATAGCTTAGATAAGTAAATACGACTTAGAAAAGTTGATTGGGTACTTGCCTGACCTGGGATCGAACCCACACACTCGTACTTGAGAGGTTGGTGCTTTACCCACTAGGCCACCACGACTTTTGGTTTTTGGTTAGTGGCGAAATAATAACACTATTCACTGAATATTGAAATGCGGAAATTATTGAAGCCATAAGTAAACAATTTTCCTCATTTATAACATACTGTAAATCATGGCAACTTAGCTTCAATTGACTAGAACTATTAACCACATTTACTGCCGCTAGACGTCGACACTAAGACTCCAAGAGCTGACATGATTCAAAGAACAAAAAACTGCCACCAGATGACGAACTGGTCTAGCACAAAAACTACTGCGTTGACTAGACATATCGACAAAAACAAAAATGGAGAAAGATCAATCATAAACATAGCTATCGATAGACAATTTTTTAGGTAATATTGGTGCTAAGACCGGGTCCCGGTAGGACTACATTATTTTTAAGAGCTTCCAATAAGATGAGACTCGAGATCATGATCATGAGATAAGAGAGATCTCGACTATCAGTTTTTACTTTTCCGAATTTTTGTCTGTATTTTTTGTGTTGTTGTTTTCGTAAATAAAGGGAATCAATTTCGCTCAATGGTCCCGTCATTAACAGTCGACAGCCAGTCTTTCTGCCAGCCAGCCAGCCAGCCAGTCTTTCTGCCAGCCAGCCAGCCAGCCAGTCTTTCTGCCAGCCAGCCAGTGTATTTTTCGATAACTGGGTTCAGAAAATCTGACTCTCTATAAAATACTGCTATTCAATTTGTCCCTAAAACCTGATTCCCAAATCCAACTCCTTACCACCAATCTAAATCCTTAAGCTTAACCTCGTGGCGCTAATAAAAACGAATCTTGGCCTAGATTTCCCGCAGTAATTCCTAGGCAACCATATGAGTAGGACATCAGTATTCCGACCACATCTGGCGAGGAAGGTCGGTAGCTAGGGCGGACCACATTCCAAATCTATGTCAATTATGGCTATTGTCAATTTTATAATGTACAATAGGTCAACCTACTTCAATCTGTCAAATTCCTTCAAAAGATTTTCAACCTTATCACAATAGTGGAAGGTTAATGTTCGATTGGTAAAATTTGATAGATTCGGGTACCGTGACCTGATGTTGTCTGTACAGACGGACATTATATAGGTCAGCCTCCCCGAATCTGCAAAATTTTACCAATCGAACATAAACCTTCCACTATTGCGATAAGGCTGAAAATCTATTGAAGTTTGACAGATTGAGGAGTCGGTATGATAAATATTTTTGGTGTTAAGTAACAGTCTTAAGGTATAAGGTTAAGCAACGTTTGGCGTAGTTTATCCATAGATGGATGACCTTGTGTTTCGGAAGGCACGTTAATTAAGTGAGCAGTCATTTGAACATCTTTGGCAATCGTTACGGGTAGTCAGAAGCCAGAAAGTCTAACAACCAGTCTTACCAAGGGTAGCCAGGTGTGCCGGCGTTAACTGGGTTATGGAGGCCAGACAAGCAGTCGCTCCATGTAAAACACTGGTTCTCAGCTGCATCAGGTTAGACTGGGAGCGGACCCCAACGTAGTTGAGAAAAGGTTAGGCAAATGGTAGAAAACCCGTTAATCAATGAAGGTTAGTAGTTCCCGCTGGCGGAAATTATAGTATTGTTTATAGGTAAAGCTATTTAAGAGAGATATGATATTGACTAGATGAGATCACGTTATGAAATCATCGTAGATCAGTGTCAACCAGTGTGTAATATCTTTTTATATACGAATTCATTTGATCCGAGCATTTTGCCAAAATGAATGAGAGTTTTTTTCTTAATATTATCATCTGCCTAGCTTTTTTCCAACTATGGGTCGGCTTCCTGTCTAACTGGATGCAGCTGAGTACCACTGTTTACCTGTACTTCCTCAACCCAGTTACCTAATCTGATACCCCTTAGTAAGACTGGTCGTCAGACTTTGTGGCTTCTGACTACCCGTAACGACTCTCAAAGATGTTCAAATGAAAGCCGGGTTTTCTACCATTGATACATTTCTTTAATCGGGCAACTTTTTAATCCTATTAATATTATAGATGCTAAAGTTGATAGCAAAAAAAAGGATATGTGTGTGTTATTCTTTCACACAAGAACTACTGAACCAATTTTGATGAAACTTGGCCGTAACATCAGAATAACATTTAGGCTACTTTTTATCTGGGTACGGTAAGTAGTTTCCTCGGGAAGCGAGTGAAACCGCCGGCGGGAACTAGTATAAGTATAGATGAAAAATATGCGTCCTAATATATTGGAAAAAATCTGAAGGTTTTATTAAGAAACTGAGTCATAACGAGTTTTTGTGGAAACATGACGAGGATCGATCAAAGGTTTCGTCATATCGAATTCCATCGAATTTCGGAAGGCACGATAAATTGATGGATCCCTGCTGTCATTTGAACATCTTTGACAGTCATTACGGGTAATCATCAGCCAGAGAGCATGACAACCAGTCTTACCATGGAATATCATGTTGCGCATGTAACAGGGTTGATGAGGTCAGTTAGGTAGTTGCATGTTTGTTGCAGTAGTATTTTGTTCGTACAATTTGAGTATCGTTATGTCATTAGTCGCAAAATTCGGAGCGATTTTTTTGACGAGGAACTATGTGTACCTTCGCGAGTCTGAAGTCGTGTATTTAGCACTAAGAATTTTTATCAACAAAATTGTCCACTACACTGCTGATCTCCTAACTCCTATACTCAGTTTTCTCACCAAAATATGTCAAAAGCACTGTAAAAACAGTTTTAGTCGTCACGGAACATCGCGCGAGTCACTGAGCAGAAACCATTTTCGGATTTTTGTGCTCAGAATTTAGTTTCAGACCTCCATTGAGTTTTGAGAGAATTAAACTAGGAATTGGTTAAGTAAAATAGCCTTTTTAATTAGTAATACGATCACAAAACATCACTACACCAAAAGCTTAGACTGACAACACCAATGGCCCATCACAGGTTCCAGATAAACTTCTAGTTAGTTACCTGGCAGATAAAACCATAGCAAAAGTTTTTAATTTTAATTTCTATGGCATTATTTGTGAGATAACTATCTACGAGGTTTGCCTCGAAGCGCAACTGTTTTGAAGCGCTCCTATTGAAGCGCACCTTTATTATTCTTCAAAGCACTATTCCGAACGTACGCGACCGAAGTTCCGCAGCTGATTTTACGTTCTCAACGTATTCGGCTGATATGACACACCATAAGTGCCGAACTTACGCGGCAGAAACTCAGTTGCGCAATCTCGTGTGTAGGTATATTCAATGTTCGATCGAACCGAACTTCGGTCGCGCACAGAATACGTTGCCGCCGAATTGCCGCTGAACTTACGCCCGACGGAAGTTCGGCTGTACGCTATAACGCAACGTGATTTCGGTATAATGTGTCGTCAGTAATTCAAATAGCATTGCAGGCGTAATCATGCCGAACTTCGGTCGCGTATCTTCGGCATAGTGTGTTTAGACACTTAGAATTGTCATCGGGAGCGCTACTAAAGGTTGCGCTTCAAGGAATTATTTAGGTGCGCTTCACTAAGTGCGCTTCAAAACAGGTGCGCTTCCAGGAATACCTATCTAAAACTTAATCTGGAACTTCCAAAACTGGCACTAACTATCAGTAAATCTTACCCCCTTTTTCCGCCAAGTCTCCTTCCTTTTCAACCGCGGCAAACTATTGTAGGTTCTCTCACTCATTTTGTATCACTGTTTTTACATTTCACTTTTTTCAACACAGCACTGCACTATTTCAGCACATAATTCCAGTTTAATATCTTCAAATGTTCCTTGGTTGTGTACACCCATTTTTGCTACAACTAAACAGTCAAATTGTAGAAATATACTAGATTAGGAAACCTGTTTACGTCGTAATTAATTGGTTTGCAATTTAATGTTAATTGATTTAGTCGTTACTGAGATGGTGATGAAACGATCTATTAAAATAGCGAGTTCAATTTGGACAAAGTGCACTGTTAATATACATAGTATTATAATATCGTAGATGAAGACCAAGAAACCGACACGGGGCTGTCGGATACAAAAGAGTTACCGCGATCCAGGGCTCCAGAAAAAAACAAAGGTATATTTTACTCAGTAAAAGACATTCTGAGAGGTTATATTGATATGACTAACTTCTTCAAAGGACATTAAAACATAAGCTGTAGAAGAATGTAGAAGAATTAATCAATAAGAATATAATACTCCATTATGCTAGCTCACAGTAGGGAAGCTATGCAATGACTTCCCATTCTTATAGAATAAACAGCAAGAATTCCCACCAACCCGATAGAATAAAAATTCCTTATCACAAATGCAGATCATTAAATCCTCATAAACAATCTTGACACTTGAAACATAATACTGCACTTAAAATTAATTAACGATCACGAACAAGCTATGACTAAGCACTGCAAGAGTATTTTTTCATCATAACTCCATGTGAAAAAAAAACAACTGAACCGATATAAATGATTTTTGATACCTAAGGGTGATACGAGCGTAATTTTGTGAGTAGCAGAATTTCGGTCGCAGAAAATCTGCTACATTCGGTTTCATACAAAAGTCCTATTTGATTCACACGACAACGCAAAATGAGTTGTCTTTTTTGTTTGTAACGATTTTCTGCGACCGAAATTCTGCGACTCAGAACTCAAAAAATTACGCTCGTTTGGCCTCAGCCTAAATAGTCTAGATTCTAGACCTCGAAAGGGACACTTTTCAGGCGCGTTGAGGAGTAGTTCCTTCAGGACATGGATGGAACCACGGGGGATATTGAGACACCATTGCAAAAGGAACCGAAAAAGCAAGCAAACCTTAAATTGAAGGCCCTGACAAAGGGCTCCAAAAGGAACAAAGATGAGTTTTACTCAATAAAAGTCTGACACCCTTTTTAGCTCTTCAAACAGCGGGATGGGTACCACTAAGTTGCGGAATTGTCCGAAAGATTTACCGCGACTCTGGTACACAAAGGGGTCCAGAAGGAACAGAAGTGGCTTTTACTCAGTAAGAGCCTGAAACTCCCTAGCGTTCTACACACAGCGAGATAGATACCACTGAGTTGCGAGATTGTTAGAAAGAATTACCGCGACCCTGGTACACAAGGGGCTCCAAAAGGAACAAAGCTGAGTTTTACTCAGTAAGAGTCTGACACTCCCTTGCGCTCTACACACAGCGGAAGGGATCATACCACTGAGTTGCGGGATTGTCCGAAAGATTTACCGCAACCCTAGTACACAAAGGGCTCCAGAAAGAACAAAGCTGAGTTTTACTCAATAAGAGTCTGACAATCCTTTCCCCTCCACACCCAGTGGGATGGATCATACCACTGAATTGCGGGATTGTTCGAAAGAGTAACCGCAACCCTGGTACACAAAAGGCTTCAGAAGGAACATGGGTAGCGTTTACTCAGTAAAAGTCTGACACTCTCTCACGCTACACGCACACGGATCATCTGACGATTCCCAACTCAAAAAAAAAGTTAAAAAAGGGGATCCTACCACTTCATAAAAACCTGATGACACAACAACCCCACTAACTGCGGAATTCAATATTCTGTCTATCTCTGGACTTACTTACTAAAGATAGGAATTTGACATTAGTACTTATTATTATTCTTTATTATTGCAAATCCAGAGATGGATAGGTTATTGGGAACGGCCGTAAAACGATAATAAAGACTTTGCACTAATGACACAGATATGATAACAAATAAATTATATTAACAAACTGCAAACAGCCACTGTAAGTTCAATTTTCACCACACTGTTCTCTAAAACTCCTGAACAACACAGCGTTGGAGATATATCTTTAAACACTGGTTATTAATTTAAACCTTTATTTTGAAACTCAACGCGTCTGTATACTGTAAAGAGCCATAACAAAATGGAGTGTACCGCGATTGTTCTTATCTCGTGATAAAACGATAAACTTCCACGTACTTAAGGTAAGTATTTTAATTTAAAATTCCTTCGTTTGTTATCGATAAGGATTTTTTTTGTATTTATTTTTAGCCTGTCTGAAAAAAACTTAAGGTGCATTCGACCACTAGAAGCGGGAAATTCAAATACAAAATGGTTTTTTCATGTTTTACCCAAGTTAACATTCAATATGAGGCGTGATCTTATGATTGGCGGTTATAATATCCCACAAAGTAATTTCTGATGTCCTTGTTTAACTCCGAAACTTCTTACAATTCAAATGTAACTGTAGAAACTATGATATTTCGCAATAAAAAGTTTTTTACTATTAACTAACTATGTTTATCTCTCACACCAATACTATTTGACCGATTAAAATGAAAATTGGTTAATAAAATATAGTCTAGAACTTCAGAAAGGATATAGGCTACTTTTTATCCGGCTGCGGGAACAGCTACATACAAATAAATCTCCATTAATTATCGAATTCAAAATCTCACTCAAGAAATCCACATAAAATAGAAGAAAACATCCAAAAATTCACTTCTGAATTTCACAATCACAAAATGACGTCACCACCGAAAAAAAAATCACAAAAATTAAACTATCAACAAAAAACACACGGAACTAAAATCCCATACAAAAAAAACAATGTAAAAAACGCTAGTTTTTAACCGACTTCCTGAAAAAGAGGAAGTTTTTCCTGAAAAATCTAGTCCGCTACCACAAACACTACCGATTCTTAGGATCGTTATTTTGATCTAAGTTTTCAGCCTATACCTAAATTGTTTACTAACAATCCACTGTATGACGGTCTTATTGCGTAAGATACGGTCGAGATCATTATTTGGGTAGAATGTTTTGTAAATATTTCTATTTCTAAGGGGGATTTTATATTGAAATTGGATCACTTTTCGTTTGTTCATCATTTGTCTAGAGTTTTTCCAACGGAGAGGACAGACGCAGGTAAATATCAACAAAACCTATTAATCTTAATATAATCCTAATCTTTTAATGTCATAAAACTGAAGAGTTTGTTTGTTTGAACGTGCTAATTTCAGGAACTTGTAGTCCTATTTGAAAAATATTTCAGTGTCAGACAGCCCATTTATCGAGGAAGGCTATAGGCTACTTTTTATCCGGGTGCGCGGATAAGGTCGCAAGGGATGCGGTTCATTAGAAAGAGTTTATTTGAACGGCGGGCTAACCTCAGAGAATACCGACTTCAACTTGAAAATCCTTTCAGTGCTTTATAGGCTACTTTTTATCCGGGAGTATCGAACGCGGACAACCAGCTGGTTTCACATAAGAAACGACACAGGATAATTTAGCCGACTTCCCAAAAAGAGGTTGTCAATTTGAATGATTAATGTTCTTTTTAACCGACTTCCCAAAAAGGAGGAGGTTCGCAATTCGACCGAATATATATATTTTTTTATGTATGTTCACCGATTACTCGAAGATGGCTGGACCAATATTCAAAATTCTTTTTTTGTTTGAAAGGGTGTTTGTCCCATGGTAAGGTGACCAGGATCTGATGATGGGATCCTGGAGAAATCGAGAGAACTCTTCAAATTTCATACGCTTTTCTACGTCAATGATACTATTATTGGGGCCAACTGTCACTGTGGGTGAGTATGGGTATTAAAAAGATATTATAGTTTTAGACTCGAAAACTGAAAAGCATAAAATAAAAAACTTTTTCAAAAAAAACAAAACCGACTTCACAAAAAAACACTGAAAGGGATAAAAAAATAAAACTTTTCACATGGCTCTAGAAGTCAAATAAACACAGTCAACAGACCTGCAGACACCGACTTCTAGAGCCATGTGAAAAGTTTTATTTTTTTATCCCTTTTAACTAACACGGTTTTCTAAGCTGCCCTTTCGTTTCAGAAGGCACGATAGACTGGTGAGTCCCAGCTGTCCTTTGAACATCTTTGTCAGTCGTTAAGGTTAGTTAGAAGCCAGAAAGTCTGACAACCAGTCTTACCTAGGGGTATGCCGGGTAACTGAGTTATGGAGGACGGAAAGGCAGTCGTCCATATAAAACACTTATTCTCAGTTGCATGCGGTTAAATTGAAAGCCGACCCCAACATAGATGGGAAAAGGCTAGGTGATAATGGGACGAAAATCTACAATAGCCAATATAACACAGCCTTTACGAAAACCTAAGTACGTACTACTAGAAGCGTATGCGCACCTGATGACACAATATCCTGACGTCAACGTTACTCTCGCAATTATCAACCATGGGTACTAAATACACGCTGTAACATTCAGTGGTTGCAGGAAAATATGTCGTAATCTATACTAATATTATAAAGCTGAAGAGTTTGTTTGTTTGTTTGAACGCGCTAATCTCAAGAACTACTGGTCTGATTTGAAAAATTCTTTCAGTGCTAGATAGCCCATTTATCGAGGAAGGTTATAGGCTACTTTTTATCCGGGTGCGCGCAGTAGTTCCCACGGGAAAGCGGGTGAAACCGCTGGCGGAAGCTAGTTTCCTATATTTATTATGTTTTTCGGACTACTAGCTGTGTTGAGCGGTTTCGCCTGCGTCCCGAGGGTAGTACTTCGGTTTTACGGTAGGTTTCACAGGTTCCAGATAAAGCTATCTGAGAGATAGTGCCATAGAAATGTTTTTAATTTTGATTACTTCTCTATGCAATGATCTCTCAGATATCTAGTACTTGAAACTAGCCGCAAATCTGACTCGTATATCCCTCTATCTATCAGTACAACACCATGAAAATCCGTTAAGTATTTTCGAGTTTATCGCGCACAGAGAGACGGACGCGGTGGAGGATTAAAAAAAAAATTTAATGATAAATATTATCTTGTCCACCCAAATAGTCCACACGCAAAGAGCTACTGAATATATTTTTTACTAACCCCTTGCCCAACCCAGCGTTAGCTCACGCAATGGGTTTGGCTAGAATTTTAACTAAGTAATTAATGTAATTAACATGTCATCTAGACTAATTTAAAAGCCTCTGATTGCGTTTTTATAGTATTAAAGGTATGATGTAATAACTAGGTATTAAAAAACTCAAAGGTGACTGACTGACATAGTGATCTATCAACGCACAGCCCAAACCACTGGAGGGATCGGCCTGAGATTTGGCATGCAGGCAGATGTTATGACGTAGGCATCCGCTTAAAAAGGATTTCCCGAAATTCCCATGGGAACGGGAAAAAACGGGATTTTAAGTTAACTAACGTGATTTTTTATCGACAATGTACGGAACCTTTCGTGCACGAGTCCAACTCGCACTTGGCCGGTTTTTATATAAAACACTGCTTCTGACAGTTACATTTTATGCTATCCATCTAGCCGTTCCTCGCGGTTTCACCCGTGTCCCTAAAGAACAACTTCCCGTATCAGGATAATTCGCTCTATCAGCCGGATTCAAATACCGCAATATTAAATAACAAATTGTGGCGAGTTCGTGGTTTTAAAATCAAAATCGACAAAATACTGCGCATGATTCTAACCCACAATAAAATAAAGATTAGATCATTAAAAACAATGTTTAACTATACTCTGTTCACGATAACGTTAGAAAAAAGAGGCTCGCAGAAGCAGGAGTACGAAACCTTTTGTTTCAAGTTAAGTTCAAATAATTTTAATAAATAATATGTATAGCATACAGTAAATTATTTCCTATCTATGTACTCGTCACGAGGTGAATGGCGTGAAACAACAGTGTTTAGTAACAGTCAGTTTATTAATAAAAACGAAATAAAACAACTTTATCAATATTATCACAATGGCAAGACATCATTATTTTCAACAAACCAACTTTAATAATTTAGAATGCCAAATGATTAATACAAATACACCACCAAACTGTAAAATTATTTTCTAGATATAGTAGAGAAAAATAAGATAGAGTAGAGGAGAAGAAATGGTGGAACAAACACCCCAGCAATGCAAGCCTGTCTGAATGGTTTGAAGACCGTTTTGGTTGTAGAAATTCTATACAAAATTAATAAATTAATTCATGAAGTAAAAAAATAATTTTATATGGACCCATGTTGGCGGGCACAACCCTTCATACCCATGCCTATTATTCAAGATGCTAAAAAAAGAAAAATGGAAAATGTCTTACCAAGGGGTATCGAATTGCCCCAGTGAACTGGGTTGTGGAGGTCAGATAGGCAGTCGCTTCATGTATAGCAATGATTCTCAGCTGCATCCGGTTAGACTGGAAGCCGACCCCAACGTAGTTGGGATAAGGACAGGCAGATAATCTCAAGTTAACAATACAATGGAGATGACTTGTGACTAATTTTATTTTGTCAGTCATCGTCCTCTGTTGATGATGATGATGAAGTTCCACTTACGTGAAAAATGAACCTTTCAACGACATTATCTATTATACCATCAAGTTGGCAAAACATTTCCTCTTCTTAAATCGTATTAGCAATGCAAGATTGCCATTTCTCTGTCATCATATTATATGTTAGTGCTTGAGGAAGTTACCGCTTCACTTCCTCTAATTTAAACGATTTATTAATTCGGGCAATAATAACAGTCACAATAAACAACAAAATCACGAAAATTCATTAATAACGAGAAAAGGCGTACTTACACAATTTGGCAGATCATATTTGACAAAACCTCCCAAAATGAAAAATTCACGTACTACAATAGTTTATGAAGGGAATACAGAATACAGTAAGATTTTAGTTTTGGTAGAAATACGTCAAAACCTTTTGCTTCTTTTACATTTTAGACATCGACAGAATATTATAAAAAAACAATATTAAATGAAAGCCTTATAATCTCATAATACCGACCGGTA
>NWSH02000305.1:4238641-4252867 GCA_002382865.2 Heliothis virescens
ATTATAAATTTTGTGACTTGGTATGAGATTGTCTGAGAAAATTGACAGTGACGTGAAAACATTCCCAGTACTCTCTACCCCTGCTTCTTTTAGGTTTTTTTAACGTCGACAAGACAACAGTATGTCAAAATAAACGATATTAAATGGAAATCTTGTAATTTCAGGAAGTTGATAGTTTAAATATGTACAATTAAGTGTGACGGCTGTTATTTAAATTAATTATATTTTTTCCACATCAATCTGGAGTGTAATCATTTTTGTTGTAATTTTATTTTAAAGTGGACGCCTAAAAGAACCTTATTAAACTTCTTTCTATTCCTATCGCGAACAGACCATAAGCGTGAGTAATATTTAAGTTACATGTTAAAACGTCAATAACTTCTAACAATTTATGTCAAACTAGCTTCTGCCAGCTTCCCGAGAGAACTATTTCCCGTACCCGGATAAAAAGTAGTCTATGTTGTTCCTCAGGGTCTATTCTATCTCTGGACCAAATTTCATCAATATCTGCTCACTGGTTTAAGCGTGAAAGCGTAACAGACAGATAGAGAGACAGACAGAGTTACTTTCGCATTTATAATATTAAGTAAGGATCGACATAATACATCCTATTTCTCGCTGTTTCACCCGAGACCCGAGGAAACTTTTTCCCGCACACGGATAAAATATAACCTATGTTACTTGAGGATAGTGTGGCTTCCCAACAGTGAAATAAATGTTCAAATCAGTTCAGTAGTTTCGGAGCCTTCGGGGTACAAACAAAAAACATTACCTCTCAAGGCTTTTCAGTTTAAACAAAAGATAATCAACACAATACAATGTCAGAAACAGAATAAACGAGACCATATTGAAAATTACTTTCAACTTTACGTACAAAATCAATACTAAAAACTCCTTAAAAAAACCTTTTCAATCTTACAACCAAAATATCCAATCAAGTTAAACTTAAACCACTTTTGTCAAAAAGAACTAAAGTTTTTTATCACTTTAACCAGCTTGAAACTAGTTAAAACTCAACAGTTTAACTTCACTTAACTGGAAAATCACTGTAACATGAAAGACGTCTGAAAACTGACTGAAAAGTGTCGTAACACTATACATTATCGCGTTCGTACAGATAGCAGAAAAAGCTAATATTTGCACAGTACTTTGTTTGTATGTTATGTCGTAATATGCTCGTATAAAGTTGTTTTTATGAAAATTGTGTAATACTTAGATATAGGTTTTACTTTTAAACTTGATTATTTTGATAATAATAATATTGTGAATGTGAAAGTGTATATCGATGTATGTTTGTTACTCTTTCACGCTAAAACTACTGGACGGATGTTGACGAGACTTGGCAGTAATATAGCTTGCATAACAGAACATCATAGAGACGAGAGTCATTAGAGTATTAAAATTAGTAGAATAAGAATTAACCATCTTATGAGAAACATAAATCTTTAAGCCCATCAACTTATTCATGAGTAACTGTTTCCAGCGGTTTCATCCGCGTCAGAACACTACTTCGCGCACTCGGATAAAAATAATCAAAATTTAACTTTTCAAATTAATTCAGTAGTTCCTGAGGTTAGCGCGTTCAAACAAGCAAACTATTCACCTTTATAATATTAATCAATCAAAGTCATTTCCTTGTCTATACTTTACATATGTTTAATACAATTTAACTAGAAAACAACCTAACAAAACAGTAGATTTTCATCATAACCGCTCTAGAACGAGATAAGTACACGCCCACGTTACGAACTAACTGACATGCATCAACTGTTATGTGTGTTACATGGGTTAGCGGGATGAGTTAACTCAATTGGTTTAACTATTTATTAAGAGCTTAGTGTTCAGTTTTGTTTGTAGTCTTTAGATGAATGTTTAGTGTCACAGTTTATTAAAGCGCGATTTAAAATAATTATATCGATAATTATCTGTTTGTCCAATGGTCAGTACATGATTAACTTATAAACTAAGGGTTAGTACACATTAATTTAATTTACCACACATATTTTTATTTATTTTTGCCTCACAAGCAACCCGACAGCGTGTCTCAGTATTGGCGAATCGTGCTGTTCAGCCAATCGTGTTTATGATCTGAGGAAATGTTTATCCTACCGAATATATTGTTTTTTTTTTTAATTTCAGGTTTTTTTCTCGTCTTTTTCAGTTTATCGGAGTTGCTTGTGAGTATACTAAATACTTTTTTTTTGGGAAAAATTAAAACAAGATGCTTAATATCTTTTTATGCGGACTGTACCCATTTCCTCTAGCCGTCTATGTCACGACATCTCGAATACATAAACTAGGCGTTAACACGGTTGAATGGCGCGCAATGGTATACATATGTATAGATGTCTTAAATCCTATTATATAAAGATATGTATAGAAACATTCGTACTGACTGTAAATATGCAAAAATAAATTATGAAGTGATTGCTTTGGCTAAAAAGTTTCCATGACATTTGTAAAAAATTTAATGATGGCGAACTAAACCTTTTAGGGTTCCGTATTTATCATTATTATTTTTAATTCAAATGTAGAAAGACAAGCGAAGTTCGAATTATCTATACTAATATTATAAAGCTGAAGAGTTTGTTTGTTTGAACGTGCTAATCTCAGGATCTACTGGTCCGATTTGAAAAAGTCTTTCAGTGTTAGATAGGCCATTTATTGAGGAAGTTTATAGGCTACTTTTTTACCGGGTGCGCGCAGTAGTTCCCACGCGAGAGCGGGTGAAACCGCTGGCGGAAGCTAGTGTTATTATAATTTGCATAATATTTTAATTTTAGTAGTACAATAGCTTTTCTAATTAAGTATGTATAAAGCTTTTCTTTTTTGTTGTCAGTTTACATAAAAAAACATATTGTAATTTAAGACACTATCACTGAGCAAACAGTTTAATAGAATAACTCTATGGGCACCAGGTCATGGCCATGGTCTAGATTTCAACATTTTCCATTAAAGGGAATGAACCCTGGATGGAATAGGTACCTCTGCCTATTCCTCACATTCATATCTACCCATAATAAATAATAAAGCATGCAATTTCCAAACTTAAATGTCTAGAATGCAAAAGGGTTAAACAGGTCCTGTCACTACCACATAGCTTTTAGCATTGCACAAGTTTTAAAAAATCATGTTTTGAAAATTCAACTCTTAAATTACCATTGACACCACTTTGGGATGACATATTAATATAACGGTGTTAATGCACTTCGTAAATATATTTTTTATTTGAACAAATATTTCTGATATTTATAATCGATAAATAAGTCGAAGAGTTACTATACTATGGACAATTCCTATGTCTTAATTTTTATAAATTTTAATGTTAAAAAAATGCAATTGGATCAAGATATCTGATAAGCGATACTACCGTAGTTATTTGGATTGTTTGAAAAATTATGGGTGTAATCCTATATATTATAAAAAGGTTTTTACTTACAAAGCCACTCTTTGCTTTCTCATGGCGGGACATTTTTCCTTTTTTAACATCCAGGTGGACCATTCTGAAACAAAATAGATAATTTTATTAAGTTACTAAATAATCATCCTACTTTCTACTAAAATTATAAATGCAACAGTTTAAGAGGGTGTGTTTTGTTAAAAGTACTGGACGGATTTTAGTTAGTTTATTATCAGAATAATCTGTTTTGTTGCGCACATTTAACTTCCCTTCCGTACCGAATTTCTCTATCACTCTAAGGTTTGCTGTTAGAGAACCCAACTCTGGGTTAAGCTCGCCTTTGTACATTATCTTTATGTATTTTTTGTGTTATGTAATTTATCTGTGTGCAATAAAGAATAATAAATAACATATAGGCTATTATCCATTAGCATGGAGCACAGTATTACCCCCAGGACGCAACTCCAGGACCAAATCTCAGGAGAATAGCAAGATTTTTATATTACGCTTAGGAGTTATTCGTATTTTATTGTATTTACTTAAATTAATATATAAGTTTAGCTCTTTTTTCATGACACAAGCTATGTATTTTGCACGCCAATATGGCAGAATGTACAGGGTTCAGAAAATAAATATTGTATTACCTAATTATGTAATTACCTACATTGTATGCAATATGTACCTATATATATATTTAGTTATTTTTATTAGTGAATATATATTGGTTATACCTATCTTCTTTTAATTTTCACAGTCTATCTATATCTCTTTTTATTCTAACTCTCACATAGCGGGCCTGCTGGAAGAGATTTCTTAAGAAATAAGCAGTGCCTTTGTACTTGATTGTTCTATGTTACTTCTTGTCTCATCTTCTGTGTACATAAACTATTAAAGAAATAAATAAATAATAAATCTATTCTATTCTATCGGATAATTGACATTTGGATAACCAGCATTCTACTGTACCTGAATAAATGGAATCATAATTAAAAGGTAAAAAAAGGTTTATATTAAATCTAGTCCAACAACTGCTAATGCATTGTTTTCTTTAAATAAATTATTGTTTTAGGAACAGGCAAATTATATCCTTTATTTATATTTTACACTAGCTTCTGCCAGCAGTTTCACCTATGTCCCATGGAAACTACTCCACGCACCCGGATAAAAAGTAGCCTGCCTATATAGCCTTCCTCGATAAATGGACTATCTAACACTGAAAGAATTTTTCAAATCAGACCAGTAGTTCCTGATATTAACGCGTAACTAATCAGCTTTATAATATTAGTATAGATTGTTGTGTTAATGTCAAAAACCGCTGAACTAATTTTATATCTGTATAGACTAATGTGTGGATTTTCTATAGACAATATTCTTAGTAAAGATAATTTGTACTAAGGTAGATAGTTAATAGCTATCTTTGATACTGATGATAAATATATCTTAAACAATGAGGTTCTGGCCTACTTTTTCAATGAAAACAAACAAAAATACATTTGATAAGAATATTCAGTCATTCACCTGCTCTTTAAGACAAGCAAAAATATTTATTTTTATTTTCAAGAATATAAATCTAAAATGTGTTATTTTTTTCAAACAATTACAAAGTTATGGTATTTACTTTTTTTTATTTACTGATTCTCTTTGACAAATTAAAAAAACTTGAAGGTTTTAAAAGTTATTCACATTTTGACAATACAGTTAGCACCTCTAAATACGAAGGCCCCACACCGTAAACATCGGGGTCATCTCAACATAAAAAAAAGTTTAGCCCATCTTACATTTTGACAATTCAACAGCGATTTTCAAACTCATTTATTTACTAAAATATTGCGTTAAACAACTATATAAGTAGTCAATACGATGACTGAATCGGTGATTTATCAGTTAACCACTCCATCCGCGTTCAAAAGTTCGTTTTTCAATCATAAAAATGTAAAAACATGAGTTGGTACATTCACAACGGTTAACGTCCGTCATAACCTATGCTAACTCTATTTTAGCGACTTCTATACAAACTAACTGATGTAGATAAGATAATAGATCTACTTTACCACTAAATAAGCGTAGATTTATATCCATACAAGTTCACAAACATCACTTTTTTGATAAAAACATGATAGATAACACAAACAATTCCGTACAACACACATATGCAACACAATAGTGACGCGCAACGTTCTTTACAATCGAGATGAGATTCGTCATTTGTTTAGTGATGTAACTCATCGTGATTTTGCCAAACTTGTAACAGTGCCCTCTGTGTTTGTTCATGGGAACTAAAATGTTAACTTCTTTTTATTTTGCTAACAAGAAAAACTTATTGTATTAACGTGTATAATAAGTTTCCTTAAACCTGCACTAACATTATAAAGCTGAAAACCTGTTTGTTTGAAAGCATTAATCTCAGGACTTAATAACTTTTGGACCGATCTAAAGCATCTTTTCAGTGTTAAATTACAACTTTATCTGGATGTGTGGAGTAATTCTTACGTAATGTGGCTGAATCCGCTGGTGGAAGCTAGCTTATTCTATTGTTTTTCTGATTTTCTTACTTGCTCATAGTTTTTGAAATGTATTATAGGGATATTAGAATACTCGTGATTCGCTAACTTATTTCAGTGCCAAAGTAAAATATAATAAGCTGTTTGGATCCCAAATCGAACTACGAAGAAGATTTTATGTAATTCATACCAAGCCTCTGTGGAGTTTTAAGTAAGAAGTTTGAAATATCACCAGCAATTAAAGTTACTGCCTGCATAGAATAAAATAGCAGAATTCAAATTCAATTCTTCCGTATTCGTAGAACCGGCGTTCTTTTATTATTATCTCATTTTCCACCTTCCAACCAACTGCCATGGAATAAAATTGCTGATTCCTCCAGTATATTTTAATACAGTTTAAAAATATTTTTTTACTTAACAAAATTAATTCGTTAGCCTACTTATTCTAGCAATATGGATAAGACACAGGAGCCACCGAAGAAATGTTACTGTGCCAGGTGTTTTCTACCCGTCGATGCTGATGATAGGGTTGATATTGAAGGACAAAGCTTCCATAGGATATGCAGCATGTGTTGTAAGTTAAAACGCGCAAATTCATCGACAGGAAACGTCAGTTTTCGTAAAACAACTGCTTACTATGAACTTTTACGTTCAATTTTCAAAAATCAACCGTTGTTTTACGAAAATTGACTTTTGCTGTCGATGAAAATTAATCGTTAAGGCTCCTGTTTGCATGATATGAGAACCTGGATTTCTAGCCTTTTCGTTCCTTCATCATCATTATCACTATTGATATTATTATATGCTGCATGATGTTATAACCTTCCATTTTGTTCCTCCAGGCGTGTGCCGAACGATTCCCCCATCCCTGAAGATGTTCTACGGCCACGTGTTCTGCAATGAATGCTTTAAGATGCACGTGTTGTCGCGATTCAAGGGTGATAACCCCCGCATGCATTCCAACAGCTGGTGGATGCAGTGGGCACCTGGCACGAAGCCGCAAGAGGCTAACTGTCAAAATGAAAGCAAAGGTAGTACTGGTACCCAATAACGGCCTTTCTCAATAACCTATCTATCTCTGGATTTGCTTACTAGAGATAGAATTTGACATTACTTGTGTGGGCTAATGTCAAAATTCTATCTATAGTAAGCAAATCCAGAGATAGACAGAATATTTAATTCCGCAGTAATACAACATATAAAACTGTCAACTCATGGTATCTAAACAGATTCAAGTATATTTTGGTCAGTGGGTATCCTTAAGGGTTTAGCCAAAGTCTGGGTCAGTGGGTGTCCTTTCTGTCACAGCCCTCAAGGATACCCACTGACACAGGGTCGGCTTTGAGTGGATTTTGGCTCAGTTAGGAGTTTTCCCCTTTTCTAATTTAGCAAAAATGTACTTAAAACTAACTAAAACTGTATCTTTGTTGAATCAGAAACTAGAGCCGAAGAAAAGCCGACACAAGAAGAGCCACACAAGAAATGTATTTGCGCGCGTTGCCTGCAAAGCGTTGACGAGAGCGAAAAGGTGAACATCAGTGGGCAGAGCTTCCACCCTCAATGTGCCAAGTGCTGTGAGTATACGTGGAAGTTTCTAGAACAGAAGGCTCAATATTAGCTTCCAACCACCAGCCCTGACACTAGTATTCCTCCCATACTAACAACTGTCGGTCTAGAGAGTTTTAAGCCAGTTTTACAAGTTCCAGATAGTTCTAAATAGCTATCTAACAGATAGTTCCATAGAAATATTTTTATTTTTCTATGGTATGGTCTATCAGATAGCTACCTAGAACTCTGGAACCTGTGAAACTGGACGTAAGCCTCATCTTCTAAGTAACTGATAACATCAACTAACAGTATCCTAATTTTCAGATTTCTGCCACGCAATCCCGACTGACAACATAAAGATATACTACGGACAAGTCTTCTGCGAGGAGTGCTTCAACAAGCACGTTCTCAACCGAAGTAAGGACAACCCTTCGGAGTTCTTCAAGAACTGCTTCGAGCAATGGCAGAATAATACTCAGTTCGCTGAGAACATGAGGGAATTCCTCGCTGGGAATAAGGAGAGCGCCCCTTTTATATTCATGATGCAAGGACAGCAGCCGCCGTTCTGTCGATGTGGCTCCGGCCCGCAGGAGTGGTTTCAGAATAATGAACCAAAGAAATGTACGTTGTTTCACTGATCTTTTTACTTTGTCTTAGATAATGTCCTGTCCAACACCCCCCTAAAAAATTAATGGAAGAAGCTGAACCTGAACGGAGGGCTTTGATGGCCATTTCCTTTTAGTAATGAAAATGCCAAATCTTGTCAATTGAAGCTTTCTATTTTTGTAGGCCTTGTGCACGCCAGTACAGTTCACCCCTTAACCGAAGACGAGTGCGAACATAGTATGCAAAGTAGGTACTCGTAATGAATCCAACATTTAATTCTTATAGTTAAATCCAGCTTCATAGGAGTAGCAACGTAGTAAGTGCTAACTTGCTGATAATAAACACGATCTCCCTTTTAGGTGCGTAAGACTTGAATATGAAAAATTTTCAGCTGCAACACCCGCCGTATCTATTGGAGAGGATTCGTTTGGCACGTGGGACTTATCGTTCGAGAACCGGACCGAAGTCTCTGACATGCCCGAATCGTGTAATGCCATCGACGAATCAGCAAATGTGGAAAATTGTAACGTGTCTGCAGCAGAAAAAATCGAAAAGCTGACAAAATATCTTCACGAGAGAGGTTTAAGTGGACCAGAAAAACTCATGAAAAAATGGCAAAACTTCAACGAGAATGATAAAGTATCGAATGGCTCCGATTATGAAGAGCCTTCGTATTGCCGATGGGTGGATCTACAAGAGCCGAAACGTAGAGCCCCATTGGATTGTCCTAAGTGTTTGTGGCAGTGTGGTCCTATTTATGTAAACAGTGATTATTTGCAAAAAGAAGTTTGTTGTGGAGAGATTTATGAATAAAAATGTGGTGTCAAACTTTAATGACCTCGTTTCATTTAAACTGTAACGTCAGGATCTTTCATTCATACGGCACGACTACCGTGCCATTCCCGTATGACTTGCACTTTATCTATGAATAACATAAGACTGCTTTCACAAGGCACTACTACCGTACTGTGACCGTATGGCGACCGTGCCAGGTGTCTCGCCCGTGTTTATCCACTGTAAACATGGTTTACGTGGTAAGTATGGAGAACGCCTTCGCCATGCCGTATAGGGGCGCCCAGATCTGGCAAACGACACTCGTGAGCAGCTTGTCGAACTGCGCAGCAGGCCATAATAAACTTCTAACGACTATTTTCACACGTTGCGCTGCGGCGTGATTGCTCAGGCTGCACCCTGTATGGGCGAACCACGAACGCGATGCGATCCGGAAAGAATTGACAGATGTACGCTACGCCGTGCCATATCACGTGGGCCACTCTTGGTATCGCGCCACACCACGCCTCTTCATGTCATATCCAGATAGTTCAAGTAGGACACACCATCCACACGACGCAGGACACAGCTTGCAGTGGCATAGCTAGAAGGGGCTAGCCGGGGCAGTGCCCTGGGGCCTCCAAGCTCAGGGCGCCCCTCGAATGAACCTGAGGGGGCCCCTGAACTTTTCAAAGTTACATTTCCTTTTTTCCTCATTTTTCTATTTGCCCCGGAGTCCGCGGTTACCTAGCTACCCTACTGACAGCATGCCACTAGTATACTTGCATTGAGAACTGAGGGACTGCACTGGGAATTCGCGAAATGAAAAATATAGGATAGGATTGAGTAGCAGACTATAACCAAACAAAAACTCTGTACTGAACAGGACATACTTTATTAATTTTCGAACATTACTTTTTTTAATAGCTTTTGGACAGAAATACTCTCTCAAGACGTAACTTAGAATAATATATAATTTGTCTTCTGTCAATCTCCGGCGGTTTCTTTAGTCTCTTTCTTGGTTATGTCTCCGGAGCAGTCGGTCTTGCTGGGCGAAAATATGTACTTGTAGAAGCAATCGGTACAGAAGGTATGGCCATAGTAGCTTCTCGAGTGTACAGGAGGCGTATGGCAGATACCTGTGAATTAAATCCTTGCTTAGAGCCAGTTTCAAAGACTACAGTGTACAGGAGGCGTATGGCAGATACCTGTGAATTAAATCCTTGCTTAGAGCCAGTTTCAAAGACTACATAAAGTTTGAGAGCTTTCTGACTGATACTGCCAGAGGAAAATGGTCAATCCCTACTTAATATTATAAATGCAAGTAACTTTGTCTGTCTGTCTATCTGTCTGTTACGCTTTCACGCCTAAACCTGTGAGCCGATGTTGATGAAATTTGGTATAGAGATAGAATAGATCCTGAGGAACAACATAGGCTACTTTTTATCCGGGTACGGGAAATAGTTTCCTCGGGAAGCGGGCAAAGCCGCTGGCAGAAGCTAGTTAAGAATATTTATATGGCATTATCTGTCAGATAACTATTAAGAACTTGATTTGGAACCTGTGAAAATTATAAATGCAAAAGTCTGTCGCAACAAAACTACTGAACCGATTCAAACGAAATTTGTTACAAAGATAGTGGAGCTTAAGAAAGGACATGTGCTACTTTTTATCCGGGTGCCGGAAGTAGTTCCCTAAGGGTGCGGGTGAAACGGTGAGGAATAACTTTTTATTAATTAATTAAATAATTAATTACTTATCGACGGAACTCAGTAAAAAGTGGACTATCAAAGGAAAATTAGTGAACTGTTAGAAACTGTTTCAGGAAACGTTTTTGTATGTAAGATGTAAGAAAATGCTAAATCGATCGATTTACATCGTGCACAATCAATATATACCTCGCTTTTTGACAGAATTTGTAAATACTTACAGCACAATCCACAATTTGTCCTATAGTTATTATACAAAATCTTATCATCTTTTTCATTTTTAGAGTTGCATCGAACGTCTTGAGGAGTTATTTCTTCCATTTTACTTAAAAATAATACTCAGAAAAATTGTATGGCCTCGCCCAGCTATTTGAAAATCGGCTGTCAGTAAAATTTTTATTGTCAGATTCGCTTATTGTTTTTTATCGTCATTTTAATAAAATTAATGGCCGGTTGTATTTATTTTCATTCAAGAATTCTTCGCGAATTATAAACTTTCGTCGTTTAACTGTTTGGTCATCTCTATCTTTATAAACGCTCGTGGTATAATCCTGCTAAATTGCATGAGTAACTTTTATTTCGGACTTCTCTTTCTAACTTAGACATCTCCCATTACTACTAGCGCTATTAATTTGAATATTTCTTATGATACGTTTTGTTCGGATAATATTCCAAGTTGACAACGGAAAGTAGCAACAAACAATTTTCAGGCGTGGCTTTTTACATAAAAACAGATAATTATGAATTAAATCGTTACTAAAATAAGTCTTAAGTAAGCTTTTTTAGCTGAACATTCAACTAGGAGAGTTGTGGATGGTGAAAACACAGTGTTACAAGTGACTGAATATATTATTAAATAGGGCGTCGACTGCTGTCGAAATTTAACGAAAAATAAACATGTATGGGAGGAAGACGCCTTCTACTTATCGATCAACGCCTTCAGTGTATTCACATTACACGGGGAAGTAAGTATTACAAGTTAAAAGTTATATACAAACTTCTTATTGGAAACTTTAACCCGTACGTAACGACTTGTCATACAACTCTTAAGTTTTATGTTTTGGAAAAGTTTTTTCAAACTTTTGAAAGTTTAAAACTGTATTAAAGCTTTATTTATTGTAGAATACAGTGTAATAGACATCAAAATTGTAATTTAAGCAATTTTTTTACCTGCTAAAGTTGCTTAAGTTCAACGAACCCTTTATGTTGACCGTAGGCTAATTATATTCTACTAACTCTTCCCAGTCAGGAACTACTTACTTCCTGTACTTGGCTAAAAAGGCAATGACTGATAAAAGGTGAAGGAAAACATCTTGAGGAAACCTGGACTATAAAGTCTGAAATCACCAACACGTATTGAGCAAGCGTGGTCATTAACGCTCAATCCTTCTTGATGTAAGAGGAGCCCAGAAGTGGGTCAATACAAAGGCTATAAAAAAAAATTGTCTCACAATTTTACCCACTTCCTGACGATACTATTTACCACACACATATAAATAAAAACTAGCCTTTAGCTAATTATATTTACTTTTGTTCCAGATCATCAACAAACCTCCGTTCGTCAAAGTCAGTGAGATCACTAAGATTGCCTTGGTATCAGAAACCTATACTGCATGATGCATTCTTCCTGGATCTACAGAGAGGATCTCTTCTTACTGGATTCTTTACGCTGGTAACTAACAATTTTCTTTCCAACCATATCAACCTTAGACTTTGCTGTCCGTTTGTCAATACACCTCATGAACCGTGATAAAGAGTTAAAATTTTCACATTGCCGCTTTAATAGCAAATACTGAAAGAACCGGTCAAGTGCGAGTTGGACTCGCACACAAACAATAGAAATCGTACTTTTATACAATACTAGCTTCCGCCAGCGGTTTCACCCGCGTCTCGCTGGAAGTACTCGGCGTACCCGGATAAAAAGTAGCCTATAGCCTTCCTCGATAAATGGGCTATCTAACACTGAAAGAATGTTTCAAATCGGACCAGTAGTTCCTGAGATAAGCGCATTCAACCAAACAAACTCTTCAGCTTTATAATATTAGTATAGATTTAACAATACAACTATAAACATTACCAATTAAAATGAACTAAACAAAAACCTATTTTTTTCCAGTTCATGGCCCTATTCACGTTTGCGGAGAGCATCTTCGACCTATATTGCTTGTATATGGCAACACCAGGGTTCACTCACACCGGCTATTATGTCATCAGCTACCAATTCGTCTATGTTGGAAGTCCACCAGGTAAATATATTATTCTTAATTTATTTATTAAAGCAATATAACATAGATTTAAGTTTATATATACTAACAAGTTGTGTATTTTATAATATATATGTTAGACTATAAGGTATATATCTATGGGCCAATGTAGCCTGAAAATAAAGGTATTTTGATTTGATTTGATTTGATTTGAATATAATAAAAATATGGTCTGTCATCATCTAACTAGAGTATTGCCACGGCCACGGCAGCTGTTCTCATATAAGGAGATCAGCCAGCTGCGCAGGACATATTATAGTGCACAAACATTTGTGCAGACACAGGTGCACTCCCTATTCCCTCAGTCTCATAGCGCGATGGGACGGCAATCCGACACGACTGGAGAGATTAGGCGTAGGACCGACATTAACGTGCTCTCCGATGCACGGGTGTATCAATCACCAACTTCCAACTCCGGGCTGCTTTGTGAAAATTTCTAAAACCCACAAAGCGATTTTGGCGCGACCAGGCGAGGATGCCATTATGTACAGACAACAGCAGGTCAACGTATACCAATCTGTCAAATTTTACCAATTGAACATCTACCTTCCACTATTGTGATAAGGTTGAAAATCCATTGCAGAAATTTGACAGATTGTGGTAACTTGATGTGCTGTTGTTGTACATTATAATAATTTGCTGGGGAGTTTGCTCCACCATTTCTTCTGCCCAGCCAAAACACATAGGAAGTGGTGAAGGGCGGGCGTTTTTGGGGCTGTCTTTTGTAAAACTTGAACTTCAAAAAGTGCTGATTTTCAGCCTACTTTGAATAAGTTACTTTTTATCTTTATCTTTTACTAGCTTACGCCAGCGGTATCACCCGCTTTCCCGTGGGAACTACTGCGCGCACCCAGATAAAAAGTAGCCTATAGCCTGCCTTGATAAATGGGCTATCTAACACTGAAAGAATTTTCCAAATCGGACCAGCAGTTCCTGAGATTAGCGCGTCCAAACAAACAAACAGACTCTTCAGCTTTATAATATTAGTATAGATGTAATAAATTTTTGTTATTTATTTCCAGTTCGCAATGTGCTGATAATATTCGCGCTGTTTTCATGGCTCGGCTCCGCAGCTGTGCTCGTTACAAGCATAATACTCATCAATGCTCTTAGAAAGGTAATTATTTATTTATAACTACATAAGATAAAATTTAATGCTACAAAAACATATTTTTTTCACCATAACTTGCACAATTAACCCCCAGTTTCAGAGGTTCCAGCCAAAGTACCAGATAGTTATCTGATGGATCATGCCATAGAAAAGTAATCAAAATTAAAAACATGTCTATGGCACTATCTGTTAGAAGAGCTCGTGGCTAAGTCAAAGCCGCGCGGATCGATCGATCATAAGGTTAAGCAACGCTTGACGCGGTCGGTCCGTGGATGGGTGACCATCTTTTCATAACGAGTTCTGCCGTGTTTCGGAA
>NWSH02000305.1:4253207-4273355 GCA_002382865.2 Heliothis virescens
TGTAAAACACTGGTTCTCAGCTGCATCCGGTTAGACTGGAAGCCGACCCCAAAATAGTTGGGAAAAGCCTAGGCAGATGATGATGACACTATCTGTTAGATAGCTATTTGGACCTTTATCTGGGACCTATGCAACTGGCCTTAACTCTTTATCTATACTAATATTATAAAGAGGAAAACTTTGTTTGTTTGTTTGTTTGTTTGGTTGTAATGAATAGGCTCAAAAACTACTGGACCGATTTTAAAAATTCTTTCACCATTCGAAAGCTACATTATCCACGAGTGACATAGGCTATATTTTATCCGGGTACGGGCAGTAATTCCCACGGGACGCGAGTGAAACCGCGGGAAAACGGCTAGTTAGTCATATTTATAGTCTAATTCAAGTAATTTATAATTATGTTATTGTAGTATTTTATATTTGTATCCATTATTCATCATTCACTCACTAATTCATTCATTCGTTCACCATTCATGCGGACATCCTGTAGTTAGTAAAGCAAGGTAAAAATAAGGTAAGTGAAGCACCAATAACATTGTTATGCAAAAACTAGTTTTCGCCAGCGGTTTCACCCGCTTTCTTATCCACGGAACCGGATAAAAAGTAGCCTAAAGGCCTATTTCAGAGGTTCCAGAAAAAGCTCTAGATAACTATGTTAAAGATCATGCCATAGAAAAAAAAAACAAAATTAAAAACATTTTTAAGATATTATCTGTCAGATAGCTATCTAGAACTTTATCTGGAACCTGTGAAAGTGGCCGTAAATGTTATTAGTAAATGCTATACAAGTTATATCACGGCCAAATTTCATCAAAATCCGTCCAGCAGTTATTGCGTAAAAGAATAAAAAAGAGTTTATGATATTAGTAGAATTTTACACTAGCTATTCCTCGTGGTTTCAACCGCTTCCCGGAAGAACTTCCCGTACCCGGACAAAATAAAGCGCATGTTATTGGGAAAAGCTTCTCAACAGTGGAATAATTTTATTGTAATAGTATAGATATTACTGCCAAATTTCATCAAAATCCATCCAGTACTTTACTTCCAAATATTCACATATACAATACTAGCCATTTTCCCGCGGTTTCACTCGCGTCCCGTGGGAATACTGACTATACCCGGATAAAATTTAGCCTATAGCACTCACGAATAATGTAACTTGCTACCAGTGAAACAATTTTTAAAATTGGTTCATTACTTCCAGAGACAGTGGCGTAGCTAGGTAACTACGGGTCCCGGGGCAAATAGAAAAATGAGGCCCCTTAAAAGAAAAAAAGAAAGGGATATGTATCATGCCCGAACAGAGCAAGCTTTTTCTTTTTTTTAGGTCGCAACCATCTTGTATTATAAGTTCAGGAGCCCCTCAGATTCATTCGAGGGCCCCCCTGAACTTAGGGGCCCCGGGGCACTGCCCCAGCTAGCCCCTTCGTAGCTACGCCACTGTCCAGAGATTACCCCCTACGAACAAAACAATATTACTGCCAAATTTAAACAAAATCCATCCAGCAGCCATTTTCCCGCGGTTTCACTCGCGTCCCGTGGGAAATACTGACTATACCCGGATAAAATATAGCCAATAGTACTCACGAATAATGAAGCTTTCTACCAGTGAAACAATTTTTAAAATTGGTTCATTATTTCCAGAGATTACCCCCTACAAACGAACTTACTTTACAAACAATTTTACCTCTTTATAATATTGGTATAGATTAACAATTTTACATCTCTAAAACCTAATTTTTCTCTTTTCAGGAATACGAAAAACGCATCGTGCCATGGCTGTACACATTTGGCGTATTCATAGTGTTCCGTCTAATAGCGTTTATTTTCGCATCTATAGTCAACGACATGATTTTCGCGTATAATGTCATAATGTGTTTGTGTTGGATCGTATTCTGTGTGGTAGGCATGTACGGGTGGGTCCTGGTGTACAGCTTGTATTTGGAGCTCGCTGATTTGACTAAACTGGAGGATTTGGCTCATTTGAGGGTAAGTTGAAAATTTATTTGCTTATTATACCAATTTCACGTTACGATGAGGTTTAGAGCTGTAACATATAAACCAACTAAAAAAAGTTATGTTAAAATATTATCTCTTTGTTAATTATCCAGTAAACTATATTTTTTCATATTTTAAAGGTATACTAAAAAAATATTAATCGTTAATAAATTAAATAATCGGTGTTAAAAAATTATGAGTTTAAAGAATGTCAGACATGTCAGATGCATGAAACTGATTGTGACTTGCGTCAATAGAGATTGACGCAAGTTAAATCGATATAGATTAGTGGCCGTATAAAAATTTGAAATGCCGATTCCATTTTCTTTGCCAACCGATTCGATATTACCTATAAAATAATCGATTAAGTTTCGTTAAGTTACATCACTATAACTATCAGTTATGAGCTGCCAGGGAACTCATGCTAAAATAAAAGCACTATAGCAAGCGCAGTGATAAAAAGTTGCCTTTAATTTTCATCGGTAGATGGGCTGTAAGAGAGAATGAAATAAGATTTTTTTCAAATTGGTCTAGTCGTTTCCGATGTTAGGGCTATCAAAAAAACTTTTTAACTTTATAAAACTAAAGAGTTTTAGTAGAGATACATATTATATTATCTCTTGTAAGCGATAGCGAAAGACATAACTGGATAAAAGTAGCAGTAACACTGAAATAATTGATCAAATTGAACCAGTGGTTACTGAGATTAGCTCTTTCAAGCAAACAAATAACAAATCCATCGGCTTTAAAAAAATAGTGTAGATAGATATGTGTAATTAATATTTTTTTAAATACTTTGTTCTTTTTATATCTTCCCCGTTTATAACACTTTTAGAATATCAATATATAAAACTTTACCTATTAACATCATAAACTAACTCCCATTTTTTCTCCAGATGGGAACAATGGCATCCCTCAACGCATCTCTCGCGGGGTCTCGCCCCACGACCCCGCACAGCACGGTCTCGACGATGCCGGCCTCGCAGATATGATGCGAGGCCCCCGACCCGCCGCACGAGGCCACCCCCCTCACTGCGGAGCCTAACGAGGGCAGTCTCGAAACACCCGTGTGAATTGACGAAAAATATATTGGTATGAGATATTGGAAATATGTATAGATGACAGCAGGTCAACGTATCCGAATCTGTCAAATTTTACCAATCGAACATTAACCTTCCACTATTGTGATAAGGTTGAAAATCTATGGAAGAAATTTGACAGATTGTGGTAGGTTGATGTGCTGCCGTCTCTATTAACAATTACGGCCCGAGGACCGATTTTATCAAATATTTTTTTTTATTTGACAAAATCTTTTTCAAAATGTGCCGAAAACACTGGTATTTATATAGCTTTTAGCTCAGAAGTCTAATGTCTTTTATTATTATTTTTATTCCTTCTGTTGCCGTCTTCAGATAAAAATATCTAAAAAATATAAGGAATAAAATCTAATTTTAACTAAGAATTCGCTGGGATGTAAAAGGGGTATAAAATGGTCCAAGCATGGCAACTTAATCTTATTATAATTCTAATAATTTCTAGTACTAGCAAACAGACAAATGTTGAATCTGATCAAAATATACTCTTATGTATGAATATACCTAGATAAAAAAATATGTCTGTCTGTCCTGCTTTAAAGCCAAAACTACTGGACCGATTTAAATTAAATTTGGCACACAGATAGTCTGAAGCCTGAAAAAGGACATAAGCTACTTTTTACCCGGTTGCAGGAAATAGTTACATCGGGAAATGGGTGAAACCGCGGGGCACAGTTAGTACACTTTAGTCTATTAGATAAAAAGGCGTTATAATTATATTTCATTATTTTTTTTTCTTAAAAAAAGCCCTTATTTAGTATAGATTTTCCGTCCTTCTAATATTTTATTATTATAATATAATTACTTAATTTTTAATTATTATATGTTAACGTTAAGAATCTCATTATTGATGTATATTTTAATCTTTATGTGATGTTGTTTATATATTGTATTATTTTAATTATAACATATTTGTAACCCAAGTTCGCCGACAACATAAGTCAGTTTCCTTAAAACAACTGTTAGGGCTAGTTTCACAGGTTTCAGATAAAGTTCTAGACAGTCAAATGACAGATGGCAACTATCTGTCACATAGCCGTCCTCGATAAACTTTTTATTGCGAAATATCATAGTATTTCGAGGAACATTTGAATTATAAGAAGTTTCGGAGTTAAACAAGGACATCAGAAATTACTTTGTGGTATTATTATAACCGCAAAAGATAAGATCACGCCTCATATTGAATGTTAACTTAGGTAAAACATGAAAAAAACATTTTATATTTGAATATCCCGCTTCTAGGTGTCGCATTCACCTTAATTTTCAGAGTAAACAGTTGTTTTAAGAAAAAAAGGATATTTATTTTGCCGGGGTCTTGGGCCTAAGGGTGGGTTTCACCATTTAACTGTAATGATAACCGAACTATTAGTTGATAAATCGCCGATTTGACCAATGGACGGTAATTTCACGGCTGGTTATGATTTAGCTATCGTTATACATAAATGGTGCAACCCACCGTTTTAAGTTTTATGAATTTGCAATCAATTATTTTTTTAATGAATCAATTTTAAATTTTGTAAAAATATAAGTTAATTTTACCTTACCTTTAATAGATTTATCTCTGTTTAAAAGTAAGGGAAGTTAGAACCACATTTTTGTGTTGTAAGAGATGAAAAATGCATTTAATGACTGAAATAGAATAACTGAAAGATATGTCATATCATGGAAAATGATTTTTGGAATAGTAAGTACGTAAAAAGTAACACTAAAAATGCACTTTTTATTGAACAAGAGCATAACTTGTAGTTTTTAATAAGCGATAAGATATACAACACTAACGGTCAGTTTCACAGGTTCCAGATAAAGCTATAGATAGCTATCTGGCAGATAGTGTCATGGAAAAGTATTAAAAGTTAGATTCTCTAACTGACACATAGATGACAACAACGACGACCTCACAAATGACAAATGACAAGCTTTTCGGTTTGAAGGATAAAATCGAAGGCGAAGTCGTCGTTGTCGTCGAAGGCGAGGATGATTTTTCATACATTTGGAACCATATTTTAGTTCTATGTCGCGCCGTCAACATCGTTGAAGCGCTGCGATCGCGCACTTATAGATGTTGCAACGATGATTTCTTGGTTGTAAAGATGTTTTGCGTTAGAGAATCACCCCCCTTCTGGAACTATATATGGTATCTTTGAAACTGGTACTAAGCAATGTAATATTACATATTTTACCTTTTTTATTAATAATAATTAAAAACGACTGCCTTTATGCCATAAAACGAAAAGTATTACAATCACTGTTTGTGCCTTTTTATAGTGCCTTGGAATTAAGCACATTTTTTTATATTTTGAGAAGCCACATTTTAAAGGCCTATTATCTTTAGCGATTGTCGGCCACGGCGGCTGTTCTCATATAAGGAGATCAGCCAGCTGCGCAGGACATATTATAGTGCACAAGCATTTGCTGTAACACAGGTGCACTCCCTATTCCCTCACTCTCACAGCGCGATGGGATGGCAATCCGACACGACCGGAGAGAAAACAAGCACAATTTTTTTAAATGGCTGAATGATAGATTAAGTATATTCGTTCATTCACTCATTTTTCTTCTATAACCTAGAAATATTAATTTTGCGGCTTATTGAAATAGACGTTCAATCAAATAGCTAGCCAGATTCAACAACGCTATTAAATGCAAAGATGTACATAATTTGTATTTCTTATAAACTTGAACTTATTTCGGGTTATTCTGGCGTCAAATTGTAAGCNGTGTAGCATTTAAATAACTATATGAATAGTCAACTAAGGTACCATAATATTCCAGAGCCCGTCGGGGCTGCGGGTTGTTCGAAAGAGTTACCTTGTCCCTGGCACACAAAGGGCTCCCGAAGGAACACGGTGGGTTTTAGTCAGTAAAAGTCTGAAACTCCCTTCCGCTGTCACCCACAGCGGGAGGGGTCATACTGATGATTTCCCAACGATATAAAAAAAAAGGTACCATAATATTATTTAAAAATCTTTGTCATAGCTTGTTCCAATATTTTTCCAAATATTGAATGCTTTCTAAGTCCGAAGTTGGCTATTTGACGATTCAAAGTAGCCAAGTTCGGAGCAGTAAACTTATTTGACAAGTACTGTCAAATAATAGCAGCAAAACGGCTGATCATATTGACATGAAGTTCAGTACAAAGATAGATTGAAACATTCAGATAGACATGATATTTCTTCCACTGCGATAAGTAGGTTTTTGAAGCGGGAAAATGGTTAGATAAAAGTTTTTTTGTTTTTGCAGACGTCAGCAGGCCAACCTACCCGAATCTATCAAATATTACTAATCGAACATTAACTTTCCACTGTTGTGATAAGGTTGAAAATCTATTGAAGAAATTTGACAGATTGAGGTAGGTTGATGTGCTGGCGTCCACTATGAGAAATTTGTGTGATAATTTAAGATATTATTATTATTTTTTAAGAAGAAAGAAAGATTCAATGTTTTGATTGCTTTGGCTGTTCTGAAATTTATCTTGAACGGTTCCAAGGAGTTGGTCTCATGGAGAAGAACCGCTAAGAAACTCCATGGACACATTTTAAAAATAACTATTTGTTACAATACTTAGCATTACAATATAATAATGACGTCAAGGGCCCTGGTCAGTATGCTGACATTAATTTCGGAACACAGCCTATGTTGTAGTATATATCCATTTATTTTAGCCATTTCTATGTACAGTCGAATCGAAATTATCTTTTTCAACCGCCTTAAAAAATGAGGTTCTCAGTTTTTATCATTATGTACATTGCTTGATCCTGAAGTTATGTTGACTAAAATTAATGGTTAATAATAAATTGAAAAAGTGTTGAAACAAAAGCGCAAATGTTTGCATGAATCCTTATTGTAAAAAGATCTATATTTCTAATTGTGAATTTATGTAAATTGTTGTAATAAATATATATTTCATTATTACTTTGTTTTTTTTTTACAACCCACCCGTGCAGTTTTGATATTTTGTTTTAAAAATATGAGTTTTATTAAATGAACTTAAATATTTAAAATATTACAATAATATTCAGAAGGCGAAAGTTTGTGTGTGTTTGTTACGTCTTCACGGGCAAACTGCTGAACGGATTTCGATGAATTTTGACAACAATATAGGGCGTCCCACAGCTATGCCACATGGAGGGAAAGTACCTTAAATATTGTAGATATAACATTTTACTGAAAGAATACATTATTTGAATTTTAAAAATAATTTAAACTGCATTCATAGATATTTAAATAATTATTTGGTTGAACTGGGAATCGAACCCGTTACACGCGAAAAATAAACACCCTGTAGCTTTATGATACCAATCCAAAGTCTTCTTCACAAGGATTATTTTTAACCGACTTCCCAAAAAGGAGGAGGTTCTTAATTCAACCGTATCTTTTTTTTATGTATGTTCACCGATTACTCGAAGATGGCTGGACCGATATTCAAAATTCATTTTTTGTTTGAAAGGGTGTTCTTCACAGGTGGTCCCATGGTAAGGAGACCAGGATTTGATGATGGGATCCTGGATAAATCGAGAGAACTCTTTAAATTTCATACGCTTTTTTACGTCGATGATATTATTACCGGACCGACTACGACTGTCACTGTGGGTGGGTATGGGTAATGGGTATTAAAGATATTATAGTTTTAGACCCGAAAACTGAAAAGCATAAAATAAAAAACTTTTTACAAAAAGAGCCACTTCTAGAGCCATGTGAAAAGTTTTTTTTTTATCCCTTTCAGTGTTTTTTTGTAAAGTCGGTTTTGTTTTTATGAGCAAAAAAACATACAACATATAACATAGTATCGGAAATAAAAGACCATGAATTTTAACATTTTTCTCAAGAAGTAATTTCCTCAAGAAGCGGGTGAAAAATAAAAAAATATGGTTCTTAGTTAAAATCTTTTATTACACACAATATGTAGGTACAATATTATTTATAGTAAAGTAAAAAAATGCTCATTGGACGGAACTTAGTCAACTAATCTACATACTAAGTTAGTCGAAACATTACACATACACAGTGTATTAGGCTGAGGCCAAACGAGCGTAATTTTGTGAGTTGTGAGTAGCAGAATTTCGGTCGCAGAAAATCTGCTACATTCGGTTTCATACAAAAGTCCTATTTGATTCACACGGCAACGCAAAATGAGTTGTCTTTTTTGTTTGTAACGATTTTCTGCGACCGAAATTCTGCTACTCACAACTCACAAAATTACGCTCGTTTGGCCTCAGCCTAATACACTGTGTATGTGTAATGTTTCGACTAACTTAGTATGTAGATTAGTTGACTAAGTTCCGTCCAATGAGCATTTTTTTACTTTACTATAAATAATATTGTACCTACATATTGTGTGTAATAAAAGATTTTAACTAAGAACCATATTTTTTTATTTTTCACCCGCTTCTTGAGGAAATTACTTCTTGAGAAAAATGTTAAAATTCATGGTCTTTTATTTCCGATACTATGTTATATGTTGTATGTTTTTTTGCTCATAAAAACAAAACCGACTTTACAAAAAAACACTGAAAGGGATAAAAAAAAAACTTTTCACATGGCTCTAGAAGTGGCTCTTTTTGTAAAAAGTTTTTTATTTTATGCTTTTCAGTTTTCGGGTCTAAAACTATAATATCTTTAATACCCATTACCCATACCCACCCACAGTGACAGTCGTAGTCGGTCCGGTAATAATATCATCGACGTAAAAAAGCGTATGAAATTTAAAGAGTTCTCTCGATTTATCCAGGATCCCATCATCAAATCCTGGTCTCCTTACCATGGGACCACCTGTGAAGAACACCCTTTCAAACAAAAAATGAATTTTGAATATCGGTCCAGCCATCTTCGAGTAATCGGTGAACATACATAAAAAAAAGATACGGTTGAATTAAGAACCTCCTCCTTTTTGGGAAGTCGGTTAAAAATAATCCTTGTGAAGAAGACTTTGGATTGGTATCATAAAGCTACAGGGTGTTTATTTTTCGCGTGTAACGGGTTCGATTCCCAGTTCAACCAAATAATTATTTAAATATCTATGAATGCAGTTTAAATTATTTTTAAAATTCAAATAATGTATTCTTTCAGTAAAATGTTATATCTACAATATTTAAGGTACTTTCCCTCCATGTGGCATAGCTGTGGGACGCCCTATATTGTTGTCAAAATTCATCGAAATCCGTTCAGCAGTTTGCCCGTGAAGACGTAACAAACACACACAAACTTTCGCCTTCTGAATATTATTGTAATATTTTAAATATTTAAGTTCATTTAATAAAACTCATATTTTTAAAACAAAATATCAAAACTGCACGGGTGGGTTGTAAAAAAAAAACAAAGTAATAATGAAATATATATTTATTACAACAATTTACATAAATTCACAATTAGAAATATAGATCTTTTTACAATAAGGATTCATGCAAACATTTGCGCTTTTGTTTCAACACTTTTTCAATTTATTATTAACCATTAATTTTAGTCAACATAACTTCAGGATCAAGCAATGTACATAATGATAAAAACTGAGAACCTCATTTTTTAAGGCGGTTGAAAAAGATAATTTCGATTCGACTGTACATAGAAATGGCTAAAATAAATGGATATATACTACAACATAGGCTGTGTTCCGAAATTAATGTCAGCATACTGACCAGGGCCCTTGACGTCATTATTATATTGTAATGCTAAGTATTGTAACAAATAGTTATTTTTAAAATGTGTCCATGGAGTTTCTTAGCGGTTCTTCTCCATGAGACCAACTCCTTGGAACCGTTCAAGATAAATTTCAGAACAGCCAAAGCAATCAAAACATTGAATCTTTCTTTCTTCTTAAAAAATAATAATAATATCTTAAATTATCACACAAATTTCTCATAGTGGACGCCAGCACATCAACCTACCTCAATCTGTCAAATTTCTTCAATAGATTTTCAACCTTATCACAACAGTGGAAAGTTAATGTTCGATTAGTAATATTTGATAGATTCGGGTAGGTTGGCCTGCTGACGTCTGCAAAAACAAAAAAACTTTTATCTAACCATTTTCCCGCTTCAAAAACCTACTTATCGCAGTGGAAGAAATATCATGTCTATCTGAATGTTTCAATCTATCTTTGTACTGAACTTCATGTCAATATGATCAGCCGTTTTGCTGCTATTATTTGACAGTACTTGTCAAATAAGTTTACTGCTCCGAACTTGGCTACTTTGAATCGTCAAATAGCCAACTTCGGACTTAGAAAGCATTCAATATTTGGAAAAATATTGGAACAAGCTATGACAAAGATTTTTAAATAATATTATGGTACCTTTTTTTTTATATCGTTGGGAAATCATCAGTATGACCCCTCCCGCTGTGGGTGACAGCGGAAGAGAGTGTCAGACTTTTACTGACTAAAACCCACCGTGTTCCTTCGGGAGCCCTTTGTGTGCCAGGGACAAGGTAACTCTTTCGAACAACCCGCAGCCCCGACGGGCTCTGGAATATTATGGTACCTTAGTTGACTATTCATATAGTTATTTAAATGCTACACATTTGGAATTAATGATTAAAAAATAAGGTTAACTTTTGTATGAAAAAAACAAACTAAAATAGTTGTGGTAGCCACATAGAGAATGGACTGAGTAACAAGAAACAACAAAATTACCCTATTTTTTTTAAAAAAAGGAAGAGATATCCACCATCTGCCCAGCCTTTTCCCAACTATGTTGGGGTCGGCTTCCAGTCTAACAGGATGCAGCTGAGAACCAGTGTGCCACATGGAACAACTTTCTAGAGCAAAATGATATTCCTTGGTAACTCTGGTTGTCAGACCTGACTTAAATTAACTAAAAAGAAACATTGAGAACCTCTTCTTTGGGAAGTCGGGTAAAAATATTTAAAAATGATAACCAGGACCCACCAAATATTGGCGCTTGTTGTGATACAGATGGTCACCCATCCATTGACCGACCGCGCCAAGTGTTGCCAGACGCTGTAGCCTTGTATTACTCTTCTAGAAAATGGTAAAGGAAAAACTTAAAATCCATAAAAACTTGGGCCTGACGTTACAGAGCTGGAATTTCGCCATAAGTTAGGGTTGGACTACATCTGGCAGCACGGAATCGTCTTTTTCCGTCGCCCTTTCTCTTTCTGTCGCTTAGAACTGCCATTTGCTAGACCGAGACAGAAAGCATAATGCTGATCGCCTCGAGGATTCCACCGCGTGCTATCGCATCATTAGAGTGGTTAGGAAGGTTTCAAGTGCCTGAGTATCACGTCTCCCAGCAATGACCAAATGGGTAAAATCAGATAAACTTATACATATATTCAATATTCCCGGTATATTTTGTCTTTTGTATAATTAGATGGCGCTGCCATGCGAGCCATGGGCCGCGTGCGGCTGTCGTTTTTGAAGTAAGTGGCCTAGAAATTTTATGTACAGAAATCTAATTATTTTCTACACTTGGCCATTGCTAATAAGGATAAGTTTTAAATAGCTTAATTACGGAAAATAGACGATTATTTTGGCATATATTTCATTCGTGTAACGCCAAAATGGTTTTCAGGCCCAGAATTAGGTTTCTCCTTTAATAAGTGTTGCTCACTCCATACTCTATATTGATATGATGTTTTATAACTCTTAATTACCAAATGCCAGATTAAGTAAGCACTGTAGCAAATTTAAGGCCCCTTGGCATATTAAACGATATCCTAAGAAATCTACTTTGTGAATAAAACAATGAGGTTTTGTTTATATAGGAAATGCCGATAGTATTAAGGTGAATGCGACCACTCCGAAACTTACTCTGTAAAAAAAAACTCTGTAAAAAACGTTTTATTGCGCAATAAAACGTTTTTTACAGAGTTATTTAATTTGTAAGAAGTTTCGGAGTTAAACAAGGACATCAGAAATTACTTTGTGGGATATTATAACCGCCAATCATAAGATCACGCCTCATATTGAATGTTAACTTAGGTAAAACATGAAAAAACCATTTTATATTTGAATTTCCCGCTTCTAGTCGTCGCATGCACCTTAAGGTGAATGCGACCACTAGAAGCGGGAAATTCAAATATAAAATAGTTTTAAATTTCAATTCAAATATTCCTCGATAAACTTTTTATTGCGAAATATCATAGTATATCCAGTAACATTTGAATTGTAAGAAGTTTCGGAGTTAAACAAGGACATCAGAAATCACTTTGTGGTATATTATAACCACAAAAGATAAGATCACGCCTCATATTGAATGTTAACTTAGATAAAACATGAAAAATCATTTTATACTTGAATTTCCCGCTTCCAGGCGTCGCATTCACCTTAAATATCCGCTCTTTAAAAAATCTACCACATACACTAACAACGAAAAATTCTGAAAATATTTACAAAAATATAAAAAGTAATGTGAAAGCTTAAAACAATTGGTTATGGGTTATTTAGCGGAAGAGAAAGAACAAGTGGAAGTGCCCTTGAGCTGTTGCGACCGCCGCAACTATCTGCGCCGAATCGCAACACTCACTCAGGCACGTAAAAACAACCTTATACAAATTGCGTAGAGACTTATTTTGATAAACTATAAGTAGGCGTTTACGCTTAGATGAATTTAAACGTTCAGTTGTTTGCTGTGTTTTTAAATCATCATCTGCTTAGCCTTTTTCCGACTAGAACCTGAACCAGTGTTTTACATGGAGCGACTGCCTGTCTGACCTCCACAACCCAGTTACTCGGCCAACCCGATACCCATTCGTAAGACTGCTTGTCATACTTTCTGACTACCCGTGACGACTGCCAAAGATGGTCAAATGGCAGCCGGGACCCACCAGTTTATCGTGCATTCCGAAACACGGAAGAACTCGTTGTGACAAGATGGTCAGACATCCACGGACCGACCGCGCTAAGCGTTGCTTTACCTTATGATCGTTCGGTCCGCGCGGCTTTGACTTAGCCACGAGCTCTTCAATAAGTAGGCGTTTACGCTTAGATTAATTTAAACGTCAGTTGTTTTCTTTGTATTTAAATCTATACTAATATTATAAAGCTGAAGAGTTTGTTTGTATGTTTGTTTGTTTGTTTGAACGCGCTAATCTCAGGTACTACTGGTCCGATTTGAAAAATTCTTTCAGTGTTAGATAGCCCATTTATCGAGGAAGGCTATAGGCTTATTAGACTTTTTATCCAGGTGCGCGGAGTAGTTCCCACGGGACGCGGGTGAAACCGCAGGCAGGAGCTAGTGTAGAATATGTGTGAATTTGTCGACACAGGTTCTCATACTGTACAGGTATAAGGGCACTTCCACTCGTTCTTTCTCTTCCGTGAGTTACCCCAGAAAAAATCATCAATTTCAATGCTATATTATATATATATTTTTACATAGTATATGTAACAAGTTTACAATATTCAAATGTACAATTATCACCGGTGTATGGACATACCCCAATTCCTGTAGAATGCTTATTCAAGGATACTCCGAACAGCGTGACTATAAAAAAGTTAATTTGTATGGGGTATAATATACCCCCAAACTTAATTCTTATATGGAAGGGAATATATAAAAAATCTATATAAAGAAAATAAAGCTGAAGAATTTGTTTGAACGCGCTAATCTCAGGAACTACTGGTCCGATTTGAAAAATTCTTTCAGTGTTAGATAGCCCATTTATCGAGAAAAGCTATAGGCTACTTTTATCCGGGTGCACGGAGTAGTTCCCACGGGACGCGGGTGAAACTGGTGGAAGTTAGTATTGTAATAATTACAAATAAATGTAAAATATTTTTTTATACATACTAAGATATAAATAATATCATGTTAAACATATACTCTAACGACAGCCAAAAAGCAATTTATTTTATTCAAATGCTTGCCAGATTTTTTCATTCGCACCCTAATGTTTCAATTTAGGTATTACCCATCTTTGGCAGTCGGGTAAAAAATGCATTTAATTTTCTCATGCATGGGGTTACAAAAACCCCAAGGCTAATTTTTACAAAAATTATAATATACAGCTTTGCAGTAATAGTTAAAATAACCACAAGTAATATCCACAGTAATTCTAAATACAAAAAAAAAACAAATAAAAATAAAAACAAACTTTGTATTCTTAAAAGAAAATTCTGCATATAATTACAAAAATAATTAATAATATGTATTTCTATACAGTTAAGACTTACTTTAAAATAATAATACATACAGTTCTAATCAAATCCATAATTTAATAAAAAAACAAGATCAACGTTTAGAATTACAGTTTGTAGTCCATAGATGGCGCTTGCGATGCGAAAAATAAAGATTTTTTGTGAAGGTTTCATGCCAGCACATCAACCTACCCCAATCTGTCAAATTCCTTCAATAGATTTTCAACCTTACCACAATAGTGGAAGGTTAATGTTCGATTGGTAAGGTTTACCTGCTGACGTCTGTACAATATTAAAAAAAAATAGCCTGCTTTCTGGGCTGATGCTAAGAATTTTTTTATGTGCAAAAATACTAAAATAGTACTTTTTACATTTCCCATACTTATTAAAGCATAGCCCAACCCGTTCATTTATTTGTGATAAACTCAAAAACCACTTTTCATGTAGTTTTCATAATTAAATAAATGCAGGGAAACATGATAAATTCATTTCTAAAATTCACAGACACTTTCACAAAACTATAATTTATATCCAAATCTATAACAAAAGTTACAACTTCCGCCAACAGATGGCGCTATACCAAACATCCTTAGATAAATGACACAATAGATTATCCCTAAGGGTCGAAATGACCTACTACTCAAAACGTCAAAATTATCATCTAATGATATATAAGACTTGAGTAACATCCTACCAAATAAGATAGCTTTTGACAGCGTATGACACTCGTTTGACAACGAGGGCATTTGGCGGCTTGAATTTGGCATGTTGATAAAAACATTGCCATCTTGTTTTATCGAATACGAGTTCCTTTTTGCGGGACTGGGATGGCATTACAGTTGTTGATTTCTGCTAAAATACTCTTTATCTATGTACTTCATTAATCTGAGCAAACATCGCAAACACCATCTACCAACTTCTAAAAAACAAAACACCACAGACTACACAGAAGCAGTGTTGCCAACTTAACTGTCCAGTCCCTTGTGTTTGCGCTTCATGCGGGCGTAGGGCCCGATGTCGGGGTCCATTACAAAGTCATATAGGACTTTGGACCAGCTATCGTGATGGGGTAGAGTGTCGTAAAACTCCGGCGCTATGCGGCGTACCTGAGAAAATATAATAAATATATTAGTGAGTTTTTGAGAATGTATGTTTGTTTGTCACGTAAAAACCACTGGGGGGATTTTGATGAAACTTAACAGCAATCTATTCATCATCTGCCTAGCCTTTTCCCTACTATGTTGGGGTCGGTTTCCAGTCTAACCAGATGCACCTGAGAACCAGTGTTTTACATGGAGCGACTGCCTGTCTGACCTCCACAACCCAGTTAGCCGGGTAAACCGATACTCATTGGTAAGACTACAATAGCAGTGTTTGGACTTTTTAGAAAGGTCTTGTAATTAACTTTGAGCACGATAAGGTTTCAACACGTGTACTTAAAAAACGTGTTTTTCTATTTTTTGCTATCCGATACTGTCTCACTGCTGGGCACAGGCCTCCCCATCTCGTTTCCACACCTCTCGTCTTTCGCGTGTTCCCACCAGTCTCGGTTGTAGGCGTCTAGATCGTCTCGCCATCTCTTCCGGGGTCTACCCCGTCTTCGGCAGCCATCTTGGGGTATCCACTGGGTGACAACATTGGCCCATCTGTCTTGATGCATTCGGCTGACGAATCCAGCCCATGCCCATTTTAATTTTGCCGTTTTTTGATCTACATCAAAAACATAATAATCTTCTTCTTATCTCACTCGCTGCAGGTTTAATCACCTAACAAGCCCTAGTGTCACAGTTTTCTCAAATCCGCCTGACGGCCTCTGACGTGGATTTATATACGTCTGCTACTGAGTAGCATTCGAGGACGCCGGCTTTAAGTGCCCTCCCAGGCACGGGGGTGTAACACCGCCAACTTCCAAACTCCAGGCTGCTTTGTGAAAGTTTCTAAAACCCACAAAGCGATTTCGGCCTGGCCCGGGAATCGAACCCGAGACCTGTGATCGGTGGTAACATAATAATAATAATTTACTATGGCTTACCTCAGGTAATTTACTGCCTGGTACGGCCGGGAAGTCGTGGTGCTCGTTGTGATAGCCCACGTTGAAGGTGATCCAGTTTAATGGACCATAGTACGAGTAGGTCTCATAGCCCTTCTTGAACATATAGTGTTCCGCTACGAAGTGGCCTGGAAAATATTGAAAAAACATTAACAATCTATACTAATTATACAAGCCGTTGTTTTGCATCCTGGTCAAATTCAAGGACATAGTTATGCTATCGATTCTCGCTCCAATTCAACAATTAAATGAGTGACTTCTTTTTATTTACCGAAATCCGTCAGTGTATACTAGCCGTATTTGAATGTGTTAGAAGCCTTATGTTCATATTTTTTAAGATTATTTATTAAAATTTTTAACTAGAATTTAGTACGTACCTGCAACTGGATGAACTCCCATAGCCATCACCGCGCCGAATATAAGATAACCCAGCGCTTTCCATCCTGAAAATGCAGTACGTCTACATTAAAAACAGGTTGCCAGGTTGCAAGTTGGACTCGCGCACGAAGGGTTCCGTACCATTGTCTATGAAAAATGAATGAACGAACGTATCTATTACCTACAACTAGCCAAAATACAATCATTTTTCGGGCCGCAAAAAATAACTTTGTTTTTCAAATCGAATCAAATCGGTAAGCGGGTGAAACCTCTGGCAGAAACTAGTGTGTAAAAAATGCTCCTAAAATAAAAACTAACGGGCCTACCTGAATAATTTTTTTATGGGACCAATTCGAATCTATTCCGCATCGAACAAAAAAAGAATTAAGTAAAAATATACCGGCCGAATTGAGAACCTCCTCCTTTTTGTTGAAGTCGGTTAATAACATTTACTGCACTAATATTATCATTAGATTAGATTGTTATCATAGGATCTCTTTTTCCTTGTTAATATCAAATTAGATATTTTGAAAGTATTTATTTGGTAGGTTTTTTGAACAGTTTACCTGTTGCGATTATTTAATCACTAGACAGTAGATTATATAAATTAATTTAGCGTTTTTGGAAAACACTACTTCATCATCGGTCTAGCCTTTTCCCAATTTTTTTGGGGCCTGCTACCAGTCTAACCCAATGCAGCTGAGAACCAATGTTTTACATGGAGCAACTGCCTGTCAGACCTCCACAACCCTGTCAGTTACGCGGGCAACCCGATACCGATTGGTAAGACTGGTTGTCAGACTTTCTGGCTTCTGACTACTCGTAACGACTGACAAAAATGGTCAAATGACAGCCGGGACCCGCCAGTTTATCGTGCCTTCCGAAACACGGAAGAACTCGTTATGACAAGATGGTCACCCATCCACGGACCGACCGCGCCAAGCGTTGCTTTAAATTATGATCGATCGAACTGCGCGGTTTTGACTTAGCCACGAGCTCATACAGTACTACATATTATTTTTAGGGTTCCACACAAAATGATTTCAGTATTTATTGTATTATAACAGCAACAGAAATTTTATATGTATTGTCACGGAGAATTTACCAAATATCACAAAAACCGGCCAAGTGCGAGTTGATGGAGTTGAGATACATGGCGCTACTAGTATACAATTTTGCAATTAATTAATATAAATCAACAGCCTTAATATTTTCTTTTTTTAATTTTTAGTATTTGTTGTGATAGCGGCAACGGAAATACATCATTTGTGAAGATTTCAGATTTCTCGCTTTCACGGATTATGAGATACAGCCTGGAGACAGACAGACAGACAACGAAGTCTTAGTAATAGGGTCCCGTTTTACCTTTTGGGTACGGAACCCTAAAAAAGCACTTACCAAACAGCTTAATAATAACGGCATCAAAGAACAACTGTATGACCAAGTTGATGAGCTCCATAGGCGTGGGGGTCTTTGGTCTGACAATCAGCGGTCGGAAGCTGTAGAAGAACGGCTGTAAGAACAGCCAGGCCAGCTTGCCACCGGTCGTGCAGAACAGCTTTGCTTCCAAGAGAGTCGGCAGGTCAGTGTCTATTACTTCATCGCCTTGGTACTGAAAAAATAGAAGGTTAGCTTACTTAATGTCGTATGACCACGGGACTATAGAGTTCCAAATTTTTGGAAGGTGAACGTGGAGCCGAAGCCAACACGCTGAAGCCCTTTTCAGACAACTTTAATGAAATGATAACACAAAGGCTATTCTCTATAAGGAGCTTTCTCTGCCAGCTGCGCAGGACATATTATCACCATTCCTTCACTCTCATCGGCCGACGGGAAGCTAGACGAGATCAGGTGCATGACTGACATTAACTAACGTGCTCTCCGATGCACGGGTGTATCAATCACTACCCCTTCCAGAATTCGGGCTACTTCATAAAAGTTTTTTTAAACCTACAAATCAATTAACGCTCAATCCTTCTCTGTGTGAGAGGAGGCCGCAGCCAGTGGCGTAGCTACAAAGGGGCTAGCCGGGGCAGTGCCCCGGGGCCCCCAAGCTCAAGGGGATCCTCGAATGAACCTGAGGGTGCCCCTGAACTTTTCAAACTTACTCTCATTTTTACAATAAGTACGCTCTGTTCGCGCATGATACATATCCCTTTCTTTTTTTCTTTTAAGGGGCCCATTTTACTATTTGCCACGGGGCCCGTGGTTACCTAGCTACGCCACTGGTTGCAGCCCAGCAGTGGGACGATACAAAGGTTGAAGAGAACTTACCCTGTGATGTTCTAAATGATATTTCTTAAAGCTGATGGACACTGGCAATCCTATGGGTAGGTTCGCGAAGAATCCAAATAACCTGTTAGCTAGCGGCCGATTGTGGCCGAATGCTAAATTGTGGGCTATCTCGTGAATTGCTGAAACAAATAGAGAAAATTATATTAAAACTATAGCTTCCATCAAAAAAATCTAAAAGCATTTACACAAGTTTGAAAAACCGGACAAGTGCGAACTGGACTCGCGCATGAAGAAATATTATTTCGATAGCAAAAAATAACGTTGTTCTTAGACAAAGTTATAATTTGAGGTTTCACACGTTTATTGTATGGGGACCACCCTTAATATACCTACATATTTTTGGAATTTTTTGTAAGTATTTGTTGTTATAGCGGCAACAGAAATACATCATTTGTGAAAATTTCAGCTTTCTAGCAATCACAGTTTACGAGATACAGCCTGGAGACAGACAGACTGACAACGGAGTCTTAGTAATAGGGTCCCGTTTTACCCTTTCGGTAGGGAACCCTAAAAAGTAGCCTATATGTTATTCTGATTGTGATGAAGTAACGACCGTTCCCAATAACCTATCTAACTCTGGATTTGCTTACCAGAGATAGAAATTTGACATTACTTGTATGGGGCTAATGTCAAAATCCTATCACTAGTAAGCAAATCCAGAGATAGACAGAATATTGATTTCCGCAGATAGTTGACAACATTTCCTTGTAAAACGTCACACTCTGTCATATAACATAATATGACTGTTTTGCATTAAGACAAAACAGGTATTATATGTAGAAGAAAACACAGCAATGATGTGAAGAAGCAGTCTTAATGATTCGTTGAAAATACAGGGAGTATCCGCGATCCGACCATAGACATAGACAATTTCTTACCTTTTTCTTTCACCAGAAGGCCAAATATACTTTACCGCCAATTTTGACAGCCGGCGTCATTGCAGTCTTCATCATCAGCAAGCACCTCGATTCATTGCTGTGTTTTCTTCTACATATAATACCTGTTTTGTCTTAATGCAAAACAGTCATATTATATGNAGATAGAAATTTGACATTACTTGTATGGGGCTAATGTCAAAATCCTATCACTAGTAAGCAAATCCAGAGATAGACAGAATATTGATTTCCGCAGATAGTTGACAACATTTCCTTGTAAAACGTCACACTCTGTCATATAACATAATATGACTGTTTTGCATTAAGACAAAACAGGTATTATATGTAGAAGAAAACACAGCA